>KK114309.1:3221-40319 GCA_000611955.2 Stegodyphus mimosarum
ATCCAAATATAAATCGCACATTTTTCACGATTTATTTTTAAAATTTGTATTTTTAAATGTTTTTTATGAATTTTTCGAATTTTTTTTATTGTAACCTATAAAATTCTTAACATCATCTTAAAGTAGATGTATTTCTAGGCACGCATGCAAAAATTAGAGTTTTTTAATTTCTTAAGATATACTTAAATTTACATATTGGTGCGTTTTGAAATTTTGCATATTCGTTATAAGTGATAACAACGCCAAATGTGGTTTACGCATTTTGTTAAAATTATTCAAAACTAATGAAAGTGACATTTTTCCGCTCATGTACAACGAAACAAGGAAAGGAAAATAGATTGTTATAAATTGAGAAATTCGCCAAGTAATTTGAAAAAAATAATTTGAAAAAATGCGACAAGATAAATTTTTAGATTTCTCCTTAAATGTCGCATCACGTTTTATAAAATTTAATATTTAGGCTTAATTTGCATCGTAGAATCGAAATATGGAAAATAATTATATGTTATTTCAGAAAAAGCCCGAGTTTTGTCAAAATATCTATATTAGAACAATGCTATATTTCAGTC
The DNA here is from genome assembly GCA_000611955.2 of Stegodyphus mimosarum. Classification (NCBI taxonomy): domain Eukaryota; kingdom Metazoa; phylum Arthropoda; class Arachnida; order Araneae; family Eresidae; genus Stegodyphus; species Stegodyphus mimosarum. The sequence goes on from KK114309.1 coordinate 3,791, forward strand.
TAATATATACCCTATGTTGCGTTTTCGACACATGAAAAATGCAATTTGAATTTCGTCAATCGTCCCAATAGAACGGCAGATATAGAACTGTCCGATTTTTTTTTCGCAGTGCACATTGTCAATTAGTTTACTGTTTAGCTCTTGGCAGACTTACTGAACCCGAAGCTTGAAGGCCTAGGTTTTTATTATTTTCTGGTAATGTAATAAATACCTTGTCTCGATTTAAAACCACTCTATCGTAATCCACAGAGTGGGATAAATTTTGAATTTTAGTTTCTAAACTATAATAATTAGTATCACACAAAATTTCAGTTGACTTTTATCTAAGATTTTCATAAGTAACGTCTAGTGCATAACTTTGTTGAGCGATAAACGATGGTAATTCCCCTGAACAAGGTAAAATTAGGCAAATAACGAAAGCTAAGGAAAGCGGAATCATATAACTGTTAATTAAAATACATCCAAATTCTCACTGCTTAATGAAAAACACTTGACACTGTTTAATGCAAGAAAGGAATTGAGCAAATGCAATAGTGAGAAAGAAACGCTAGAACATAGCTTAAATTCACCATATTCTGCCGAAAATACTCCGTCGGAACAAAGTAAGAAGCTTTTAAAAAATCAGATCAAATAATATACGTAAGAAGTAAAGACTTGCAGAAGCAGCTTAAAATTCAAACATTCGCATGTAAATAGCACGGTATTGAAAAATAAGCATTGCTTCATTTTCGTTTAACTTGAGAAGATTGTGCATAAACCTATAAATGTTTGTTGAATATCCAAAAAAATCTGTTGCCATTTCGTAATTCCAATAATTTAAGCACACGAATTTCTGCGCTATCAAAAAGTATTCCATAAAGAGTTTCAATACTGTAGACACAGCAACGAAAATGTTACAGTAAATAACTGTAAGGAAATCCATGTATTTAACAATAAAAATAATAATCAGATCCTTTCTTTACATTAGGGATGGATAAAAACAGCACTATTGTGCAATACAATATTCAGGGCAAGGAAATTTAAGTGACATAAAAAAACAAGCTTGGTAAGAATGCGTTTGGATTAAAATGCCTCACATTATGTTTTATTATTATAATATATCGTTTACTAGAGCGTTTTACTACACGTTTTCATAGCATTTGTCTAAAAAAATAGTTAACTGTTATTTTTTGATGTATATAAATATTTTTTACAAAATATAATGCGTTATAAAGATCCGCTTAGTTTTAAGTAGGGCTTAAATTTTAACGTAACTCTCAAGTGTACCAAGATCAGACTGCAAAACAGTTTTACATCATTACATGGCGGTTACAGCAGATGTAATAAACTTTTGGTAGAATTTAATGGCGTATCCTTCATAATTACATAATTTACTACTCCACATACACGCATTAAGCGCTACAACTAGGTTACTTTTCCTATTATAATACTTTTATTGCATTAAAGGACTAAATTAAAAAATAAATATTGTATGTAATGTCAATTACTGATCAAAATTCTTCTAGTAAAACGTTTTAATGAGTTATTTGCTATGCAAAATAATACAAAAGAGTTTCGAAGTTGTTATAAGGTATTTCTCCCGCCTTCTTAGCATGGCTTCGTCGTGTAATGACTAGCACACTTGGCGCGTATCTGAAGATCCGAGGTTCGAGTCCCGGCGAGGACATTGCTCCTTTTTCACGTCTCCTGCTTCGAAGTGGCCTAATGTCTCTACAGTGGCTCCCGAACAAAAAACGGTGTTGGATGATGATTCTGCACAACCAGGATTTGGAGACTGAATCCCCTATTATTTGCGTAAAATCGATTGAGCAAAAATATGTGTAATATATGAACTCAAAACAGGAAATGCTTTTCATAATATAACACGATAGTTAGATCCCCCCACAGGAAATGTTGTGTTTTACAAAACAAAGAAATAATGCAAAAAATTCTGATATTAAATTCATATCATTTTTTAACAGTTACACACTCTTTTATTTTATTTATCATTATTTATATTTGAGCTCCTTTGCAAGTACAAACTAATAACGTTCTCTAAAAAATATAACAACTCTCCAAAAACTATGAATAGACAAATAATCGGATATGTCAATTTCATTGAGTTAAACGTTATCTATGAAAAAATGAAAAAAAAATATTTTTAATTGTGTCTATATTATTTCATCTTTATAGCATTCTATATTACCTCATTGTTCTTTAACTGGAATAAATATAAAGTTAAAATAGCACAATCGCAAAATTTACTTTCATGCAGATACTTAAATTTCTTCATCAAAATCTATGTGCTACAGAATTATATAGGATGAATTCGCTGCAGAATTATATAGGATGAATTTCTCATCATACGTAACAATGTTCAGGTAATTCATCAGCGGAAGAGAAAAGTTGCATACCTATAGCCTAAACAGAAAGAGTCCTAAATTAAATAGCTCAGAATAGTTTCAATTATACTTTAGAACTAGGTTTAGAGGTAAGTGTGAAGTAATTATCCAAATACTGTATTTCAGTTACACAGATCACTTGTACTTCTTTCGAGTCTATTAAACCTCCTATTTCAAGTACATTTAAAACCTATTTATTTAATGCATGCAGAATAATGTGACATAAATATGTAGATTTTCAATTTATATAGGATCGCATAACATTTAGAAGATGTACGCTGTGAGACTACGAATAGAAAAATAATTATATGATATCCGTAGGCTTACTGTTCTTTATCTTCTACATAAAGTCTTGTTGAGCCACAGTAATGTCCTTTTCTCCTAACAGCAGACTAATATTTAAAAACGCTATGCTACTCTCTCTTTCTAATGCAGATTTTATCTTGCATGATATATGAGTTCTTTTGTAGAATTCTTTAGTTTTGTGTGTCTTTGTTCTCTGCCTGAAATTTCATACTTTCAATAATAAAATATGGCTTTTCTCTCCACAGCAAAGTGTAATATATTTTTAAGTATTTCATCATTTTTCATCATTTTTCTAATGAAATATGACAAAAAATAATGATATTCATTCACGTACATTATGATAAGTATTAATTTATGCAGTACAAAAATACAAATTCAAGTATATGGATGGCTTGTTTTTTCTTTTAACCCATATAAATGAACTTTAGCTCTTCCATCGTATTTTTCACTGCTATTCAATCAATTAATTTGCTATTCTTGTATCGTCTATACAAGCCTGAAAACTCTTAAAAGCAATTTAACTCTGAATGTATTAAAATATCAATCAATTTCAAGTTTTCCTTTCATTAAGCCAAGAGTTCCAGACCGGACACTGCCAAGTATGGTGTGAGTTTCAAATTTTCCCCAGGCAAGCACTTAATAAGACTTTAGTGTTCTGGTTAATTATCAAGTCGAACATGATACCCTGTAAAACGATGTATGAATAAAATTATTAGCAATGTCTTTCATAAAGCAAGAGGTTGAACACATCATTACATGTTCCGTACAGCAATTAAATAGTTGTGATGATTTTCCAGCGAAATTTTTATACCTCGAAATCTTTAAAACATTCAGTGCTATATTGAGAAAATAAATTTCTTACCTTTATTATCCTAAACTTGTGGACTGATCATCCTAAACTATACTTCAATCCAGGGAGTGGGGCAGGCCAGTGAGGAGACTGCAGATTTTTATGTTTTTTCATCTTAAAAATTCTAAATATCGCCTGGTTACAATTAGCGCCTGAATTGAAAGTGGGGAACGACAATTCGTCAACTACCACACCTCCGTTCGTGGTGTAACTCGAAAGCACGTGCGACTAGTAACATGAAGGCCCGTAGTTTGAATTCTGGCGAGAGAATAGCTCATTTTTCATGCTTCCTGTTTCATTAAACAATATTATTCCTACTTCAATAAACCAAACGATTCTACGAACTCATGCAGATGCTATGTACGGGTATGGTTTACAAGAGCACATCATTTCCTTTACAGGTTATGTCTAATACTATACGTAAGTAATAAAATCTGTTACGTAAACGAAAATATTTGTAATCATCCTACACGTGCTATAAAAAAACTGAAACTGAAAAGCATTTGTAGGGTAGTAATCCTTCCATAGAAATAGTAGGTGAACCAATTTTTGTCTTTGTGAGCTTTTATAACATTTCAAACATTTTTCTTAATAAAACACTATTCCTACGTTTAATTAAATAAGTTATAAGGTATTTCTCCCTACAACCAGTGTGCTTTTGTAGTGTAACGGTAGCACACTCAGCACGAATTGGAGAGGTCTAAATTCGAGTCCCGGCGAGGGCATTGTTCACGTCTCCTACTTCAAAAATCCTAATAACGCTACAGAGTTCAAAAAGAAATAATGATAATGCAGATATGCTAATTTGTTGCTTCATAGTAATTATCCATGTTTTTAAAATGTGCAGATGTGCGTTATTGCTAAGACGCATTGTCTTTTCCATAAACGCGTGATCTGGAGAGCCAAATCTGGCGGATCAGAATAGATCTGGAGCAAAAATAATTTTATGAAGTACTTGTGAAAGAAAACACTCGTAAGCCTTATTCAACAACTCTCGCAACTGTAAATGAATATAAGTTCTTCAAAAAAATGTTTCTACTAATACTTCCCACTTTCCTTTATCTTTACAATCTCATTGGACATATAGTAACCCCAAAGGTTCTTAACTATATTAAATGCGATATACTGAGCTGTACTTAATCTAAAAAGAGCCACTGCAAAATAGGATTCCTTAGTCGTTCTATTTCATATTACTGTTTGTTAAAATGAAATCCCAAATCAGCCTTCTAAATGACGGAGTACCATTTCTGACAATGCCAAGTAGTGGCCGAGCGTTAATTGCAAATTATCTCTAATTACTTGTAGATAAAATGACAAAGATCAAACGAAGAAACTTATCTCTGACTTCCAGAGAGTTATCATTAGTGCGAAATAATAGTCTTAAATGTGCTCTGATTCTAAATTTCTGAGCCGAACAGTTTAATGGCATTACAGATTTAGACTGAAGATTCGAATCTGTTAGAAATCAACTTCTCATGACAGGCAAAGCACATTCAAACGCATTTCATGCGGATTAAAAGGAAATTTTTAAACTGTATGAGATAAATTTAAACAAAGCTTAAAACGATATGAAATACGACAAATATATATTTCTTTGTTTTAAAATAAAAATCATATGGGTGATACCATTTCGGGAAATTCTTTTATTATTATTTAAAAATTTATATAACAAATTTATAAAGTTTACAATTTTTTTATTTATAAAGTTTACTATATTTATAAACTTTATAATATATGCTACAATTTATATATTTATATTTATTACCCCAAAGGAGCGTTACCTCAGAAGGGCTATTAATTTCGTTTTGGCATTTTGCGTCGATTCACTATAAACAGCAAATTACTATCGAAATTTTTGCCACCAAACATTATCGCTCTCTATTATATTTAAAGAAATTAAATAATGAAGAATCTGCATATGTGTATGTATGTGTTCGCGCGTTGTGATAAAACAACGGTATCTAGAGCCATTAAATTTCGAATAACGTACGTGTCCACCCGCGTATGGGCATCTGGAAGCCCAAATTACGAATTTGGAATTTGTTTTACTATCTATTTCACATTTTGTAAAGCAGTTATGAGTTTTTGATCGAGAAACTTAAACGCTTTCAAAGCGAGCAATGGCAACTCTGTATGGTAAAAAAATATTTTTAACTACAGCGAGTGAGACTGTGTATCGGAAATTCTAAAGATATGCTCTTTTAAATATTTTGAGATATTGCTGTTGGATTGAATTTTATGATTTAAGTACTAAGAACATGATATTTAACAAATAAAGGTAACACACAAAACGTTAAATAATCTCCCCTTTGGGCGCAATATAAAATCTCGAATTTTTTAAATTTATATTTATATATTTTTTTATATTCTTATATATACATATATAATGAAAACATTTACTTATATCTTTATTTTATCTATTTCTGTTTATAAATTTAAACAGAAATATAAAGGCATATGCGATCTCTATTCTACTAAACGCTACTATAATATTTTGCTCTTAATGCAGATGATGATGTATGGACATGATATTTTGCTTTCAATACAGATGATGGTGTCAAGATAACACAATCAGAAAGCAACACTTTAAGTAACGTATTCATTTAGTTATTACCAAATGTATATTAAATAATTCATTTTCGAAAAATGTTCACATCGTTTCTGGAAATAATGAATGAAAAGGCAGAATAGATTTCACAGTTCAAAGATGAACTATGCAAGTAATAATGTTGTAGAAACAGAAATTTATCAGAATGTTATTAAACATATGTTATCTGAAAACTGTAGATTTCATTAATTAACAGTGTAGTGTTATTCTTCGAAAAAATTAATAAACGTTCAGACGAAGTATAAATTTGCAGGATCTTAATGTTTTACCTATGCGAAATTTTCTCCTTAATAAAATAATATCTCTTTTTAAGTGTTAATGGATATGCAGTCCTTAATTTCGCATCTAGATGAAATTCGTATGTGAAACGGAATTTTTTTCTTCCCGTGATTGATTCATTTTGAACACTTCAAAAAGGAAAAGTAGTTTCCTATTTTCAGTTAGCTTTTAAGAAGGACGAAAATACATTAATTCAAAGTAGAAGTGTTTATTGAATCGAAGAGAATATGTAACAGATATTAAAAGAGTGTAATATAGTCTGTCTTTAGATAGCAGACGGTGTCAAAAGTTAAATTTTCAACTATGTTAGCAGTCTGCTGTCTTCATTTACTGCATCAGCAACTTCCAATGACTATACACCATAGCATTAACGAACCCATTAACTGAAGTGCATGACCAGATGACACAATGTGATTGATTATTATGGCTCGCTCTCTCTCTGTTATAATTTAATGAGATCAAACGAGTTAGTCAAGCGCAAATGCAGTCGAGTAAACATTGTTTTAATACTCCACGTCTTATCTTAACGAAACTTTTACTAATTCACATTTGTTTTACATTTCCTGCCTATCATGTGTGTATAACGTCAGAAAACGAACAGAATTTTCTAGAATCTTCAGAAGTTTAATAAAAGAATAAGTTGTTGTTTTAAGTATAAAACTGAAATAAGGGCAATAGATTTTAGTTTTGATTACGTCAGCAGAAATTATTTAAATATGCAATTTCTGGATGAAAACGTTTTAGTTTTATTATATCTCCACTTTTTGTAGTTAAAAAGATTTATGTTTGCTAAAAACAATTTTAAAGTTAAAAATAGGCTATGCATTTCATAATACTTTCACACTCAGTCAAGTCTTTCATGATAACACATATACATACATTTAGTGAATAATATAAATTAATTATACAACAGAGTGCAGAGGAACCAATACTTTACTGTTGGCTTAAATTGACATAAATGAATTGTAGCATTTATCCTTAATAAAAATTTGGCATTTTATCTTCATAGTACATCTGTATTGACGATTAGTCAGATTCCAGGCGAGTAGGTTTACGCCTTACATGTAGCGTCCAAAACTTCCAATTCTGAGGGAGTCAACCGGGGAGTGGTGAACCCTCGGACCTCGTTTGAAACTGCGGTAAGGGAGAAATTAAAAAGTCCGGAAGAATCTGGTATAGGAGTCGAATGCTCGGCAAAGTGGAAAAGAAGCATCTTCCAGGTGATTTTTGGTTGGACTACAAACTTTGTCTAATATGGGGAGGGGCTCTCAGTTGGGAGAAAAGCATTCAAACTATAACCCAATTCTGATAACCTCCAACTGAGATTATACCTGATCACTGGAATCCTCCGCTAAAAAAACGCTTCCTTTACGAATTTTTGTTTTTTGGATAGATCTATTTCAGTATCTTTTACCTTTTAAGAAACAAATTCGAAAAGAAATTTCTCTTATATAAAAACATTGCATAACGGCTAAAATTTCATTCATCATTGATTACTGGAATAAAGAATGGAGACTGGAATAAAGAAAGATATAATTTTAGGTTTTAAAGTCACATTTGCGAAATGTTCTAATCACACACAGAAAAACTGCATAATAAAAGAGACATATCATTTTAAGCAGACAAACAACTTTTTGTATTTGACATCATCCAAATCAAGCAATAAATTTCATCTTTTGACACTGAGACGGACAAGCAAGAATCTATAGATGTAATAACCTGATGGATACACACACCACTCACAAGCCCTCATTCGACCCTCCAAACTCTCGGTAACTCTGATTAATAGCGGCGACATATACGGTTAACTTAAGGTCACGGTTATTCCAAAGGCAGTTAAAAATAGAAGAAATATAAATAATATTGTTACGAATTTCACATTTATTTGGCTATTTATTTAGAATTGTAATTAGATTTGCTTCATGTTGCCTTAGCAACGCAGACGATTTTTGAAGAGAAAGCTACGTCGAAAAAAAAAATAGCAATAAAAATAAAAGAGCGCGCGCATTTAATGATTAATAAATAAATATCTCGTAATTACTGTTGCCATCCAGAAAAATCTAGAAAAATCGTGATTGTTCTACTGATAATTTAAAAGCTTATAAAAGCCGAGGTGAAACACCTCATCTCAGTTAGTGAGTTAGTTGTTGTTGTTGCTGTTATACTTGTAGCTGTAAAAAGCGAACTGCTGTTTGTTTACTTAATGCTGTATTGATTGTAGTGATTTCGCTGTGAGATAGAACTATTTTATCTGTTTTGAACTGAGTTTTTGCTAAACGTTTGAGATATTGTGATATTGTGCGAAGATTTGTGAAGAAATATTTCAGCATTTTAATTTATTTATTGTGAAAAAAATAAATTTTTGTTAACCTTTTACGACTTGTGCATTCAATATATTACGAACCCGTACGCACGTAACAATTTTTGGTGTCAGAAGTGGGATTTTTGAATGCCATTAACTAGAGCAATGGAAGAACAATTAAGGCAATTCATGGCAGCCTTTGCTGCATTTAAAGAAGAAATTAAAGCTGGCCAAGATTCCGTGAAAGAGGAGATGAAAGCTGTTCAAGAATCTGTTAAAGATGAAATGAATTCTGTTCAAGAAAAGATGGAGAAATCTGTTAAAGATGAAATGAATTCTGTTCAAGAAAAGATGGAGAAATCTGTTAAGGAAGAAATGAATTCTGTTCAAGAAAAGATGGAGAAATCTGTTAAGGAAGAAATGAAGGCTGTTCAGGAATCTGTTAAAGATCAGATGAAAACGGTTCAAGAGTTGAAATTGGGTCAAGAATCCGTTAAGGAAGAGATGAGAGCCGTTAAAGCAAGTCAAGAAGAAATGAAAAAGGAAATTACTTGCATAATAGAAAATAAATTTGAGACTATGGAAGGCAGAATAGATGCGGTTGAAAATAAAGTTTCTTCTGTCAAAGAACAAATAGAAGAGAGAGTTTCTGCCGTAGAACAACAAATCGATTACAGAGTTTCTGCTGTGAGAGAACAAATTCAAGAAAGAGTTTCTGCAGTGGAACAACAAATTGATGACAAAGTTTCCGCAGTTGCCAAAGAAGTTGATACTTTAAAGAAATTCGTAGCGACGGCAGGAAGCAATTCGGATACTTTTAAATTCCTAGCCATGCCTGCGCATCCTTCTCTGAAGCTATCGACATATGATGGGAAGACCTCCTGGCAAGTGTATAAGACACAATTTTCTATAGTTGCGGAAGCAAATGGATGGGATTCCCAAGCTAAGGCCTGTCACCTTGCGGCTTCTCTGAGAGCAGACGCAGCGGACATCCTTCAAACTCTTCCCGAAAACAAAAGGCTAGATTTCGAAGCTCTGTCCGGTGCTTTAGAGCTGCGTTTTGGAGAGAAGTGTTTAAAAGATTACAGCAGGCTGCAGTTAAAATCCCGTCAACAGAAGCCTACGGAAACACTCCAGGAGCTCGCCACGGATGTTGAAAGGCTGTCCCACCTCGCCTTTTCGGAGTGCCCGACAGAAACAAGAGAAATCCTGTCCCTGCAATACTTCATCGACGGCATCCGGGATCCTGAAATACAGAAAGCACTGCGAATGGCTGATGTGAAGGACTTAAAAAGTGCTCTGGTGTATGCCATGAAATTCGAGGCAGCACAGCAAGCCACTCGTAGAGACCGCCACCCAATCAGAGCTGCTCACATACAAGAACCAGTGGATCCAATGACTGCTCGCCTAGACGATTTAACCAGAAAGGTGAATGCTTTGACACGGAATACTGGTGACAAGAAACCGTTCGTAAAGTGCTGGAACTGCGGTGCTGAAGGGCACATTCGAAGAAACTGCAGAACACCCCAGGGCACGGATGTTAAGACCGCGCCTCTCAAGAAGGAGGGAAACTAATTCGTGGCCATCTCGCGGGGCGGAGGTTGCCAGATAATGAAAAGCCCCAGTTTAAAGCGCTTCAGATTTCTGCAGTGAGTGGCGGCAATAACGGAATTTTCATCATGGGACAAATCAATGGAATTCCTTGTAACATGACGATCGACACGGGAGCCAATGTTACCATCATTCGAAAAGATTTGGCTCAACAACTCGAAGGTAAACTTATCTGGACGCCGCCCTGCGTTACCCTCCAGACTGTGTCCGGGGAGAAGATCGATATAGAGGGGAAATTAAACGTTAACATCACGTTTGGAAGTGCCACTTACCATCACACGGCCTATGTAGCAGAAATTACAGACCCTTGCATACTCGGATTGGACTTTTTAAGGAAACACAATTTTTCCTTGGACTTTAAAAATAACGAACTGCATTCTGCCTCTGAAGACATAACTTTATTCGAAATTAATGATGAAGGAGTGAAATCTATCCACAAAATAATAGCTCAAGACGATATCACAATACCGGCAAGAACAGAAATTTTACTTCCTGGATCCATAGCCGAAAATAGAAATTTCCGCTACGGCGTCATGGAATATCCCAAGAATTGTAATAGCCCTAAAGGAGTATTAATAGCCTCAGCACTCGTCGACCTATCAGGGACCGTTATCCCGGTGAGAGTTGCCAATGTAACTGATAAGGCGAGGGTTATTAAGAAAGGTGAAGTGGTTGCAGAATGTACCCCAGTAACCAGCGTTGAAAGAAAAAGTAACATCTCAAAACCCGTGTCTTCCGACAACATTATATCGGAGTTACTGCAGAATGCGCAATTAAACGATGAAGAAAAGAATGCTGCCGAGCGTGTTATTAAAGATCTTCAAGATGTTTTCTCCCGTTCGTCTTCTGACGTTGGTCGAACCAGTTTGACTCAACATAGAATCGATACTGGTGATCATCCACCAATCAAGCAACATCCAAGACGTCTGCCGTACGAGTTGTTTTAAAGTGTACGAGCACTTTTAAAGGACATGCAAGAAAGCAATGTCATCGAGCCTTCAGCAAGTCCCTGGGCATCTCCCATCGTCCTGGTGAGGAAGAAAGACGGATCAACCAGATTTTGCGTTGACTATCGCCGGTTGAACGAGGTTACGAAGAAAGACAGTTACCCTCTTCCTAGAATTGACGATATTCTGGATACTCTTTCTGGAAGCAAGTGGTTCTCGACACTTGATTTAAAGAGTGGATATTGGCAGGTAGAAATACATCCTGATGACCGAGAAAAGACGGCATTTACTACAGGACAAGGACTTTGGCAGTTCAAGGTGATGCCGTTTGGACTATGTAATGCGCCAGCTACATTCGAACGTCTAATGGAGACTGTTTTAAAAGGTCTTTCATACGAAGCCTGTCTGATATACCTGGATGACATCATCATCGTCGGGAAGAGTTTCGAAGAACATTTGGAAAATCTTAGAAAGGTGCTTCAGAAACTGAAAGAAGCCAATCTGAAGTTGAGTACCGCTAAATGCAAATTATTCAGACAGGAAGTGACTTACCTCGGACATGTCATCTCTGCTGAAGGTGTGCGCACGGATCCTGAAAAAGTGTCAGCAGTTAAACACTGGAGACGTCCCGAAAATGTCCACCAGTTGAGAAGCTTTTTAGGGCTTTCTACCTACTATAGGAGATTCGTGAAGGATTTTTCTTCCATCGCAAGACCCCTTCACAAGCTGACAGAGAGCAAGCAAAAGTTCGTGTGGACAAAAGAATGTGAGAATGCATTTAAGAACCTGAAGGAAGCCTTAACATCTGCTCCAATCCTGACGTATCCTCAGCTCGACAGACCATTTATTCTCGACACGGATGCGAGTAATGAAAGTGTCGGCGCTGTTTTGTCCCAAGAAATAGAGGGCCAAGAACGTGTAGTAGCTTACTGGAGCAAGTGCCTATCTAAACCGGAGAGGAATTACTGTGTCACCAGGAAAGAGTTGCTCGCCATAGTCAAAGCCGTAGAACATTTCCATCATTATCTATACGGCAGAAAATTCCTGCTCCGCACAGATCATGCATCATTGGCCTGGCTTTTAAATTTCAAGAATCCTGAGGGTCAGATAGCTAGGTGGATACAGAGACTCCAGGAATATGACATCATTATCCGTCATCGCAAGGGACAGTCGCACGGAAACGCTGACGCCTTGTCTAGAAGACCTTGCCCAGAAAACTGCCGATATTGTTCCAGGGTCGAAGCTAAATACCAACTGGTTAATCCAGTCGCACGGCAAATTACAGCATCAACATCGGCTGATCCAGACCCATGGAGTGACAAGGAAATCAGGAAAGACCAGCTGGAAGACCGTGATATTAAACCCATAATTGAGTTAATGGAGACCTCAAACAGAAAACCTACCTGGCAGGATATTTCGAGCTATAGTCCCACGACAAAACAATATTGGGCTCTCTGGGACTCACTCCATATTCGAAACGGCGTCTTGTACCGAAAATTCGAATCGGATGATGGAAAAACATTCCGATGGCAGCTGGTACTCCCAAGATCCCGAATCCCGGACGTCCTTAAAGAACTACATAGCAGCCCTGCAGGAGGTCACTTCGGAATAATGAAGACCTTGCAGAGAGTTCGGGAGCGTTTCTACTGGAATAATGCAAAGGATGACGTGCAAAAGTGGTGCCGAACTTGCGATGCCTGTGCAAGTCGGAAAGGACCGAAGAAACGCAGCCGGGGGAAGCTGCAACGTTACAATGTAGGAGCACCTTTTGAACGTATCGCCTTTGACATCTTAGGACCTCTGCCACGAACTGCTGATGGCAACAAATACATCCTCGTTGCCATTGATTACTTCACCAAGTGGCCTGAAGCGTATCCTATTCCTGATCAAGAGGCTGTCACAGTAGCAGAGATGATGATACAGCACTGGATTTCCAGATTCGGAGTGCCTCTTCAGTTACATTCCGATCAGGGAAGGAATTTTACCTCGGCTGTAGTCAAGGAACTCTGCAAGCTACTCGGCATTGACAAAACCCAAACGACGCCTTTACATCCCCAGTCGGACGGTATGGTAGAGAGGTTTAATCGAACCATCCTCAATAACCTCTCATTAGTGGTTTCCAGAAACCAACAGGACTGGGACAAGAAGTTGCCACTATTTTTACTGGCTTACCGCAGTGCTGTCCACGAGACTACCGGCTATTCCCCATCTCAGATGCTCTTCGGTCGTGACCTTCGTCTGCCATGTGATCTTTTGTTTGGTCGCCCTCCGGATGCGCCTTCATCGCCTGAGGAATACATTCAAGACCTCCAGGCCCGGTTTGAAGTGATGCACAACTTTGCACGAGAGCGAGTCAACTTGGCGACGGAGAAGATGAAGACCCGCTACGACACGAGAGCTACTGGACATCGTTTCAACGAAGGAGACAAGGTGTGGTTATGGAATCCGACTCGTCGAAAAGGACTTTCTCCGAAACTACAATCACCTTGGGATGGTCCTTACACAGTCCTAAACAGGCTGAACGACGTCGTGGTTCGGATCCGTAAGTCATCGAACTCTAAACCTAAAGTCGTTCATTACGACAGGTTAGTTCATTACTATGGCCATAGTACGTAGTGTATATAATTGTAAATAGTAATGTACATAGTATAAGACCATGGTCCTATTTGTATTTAGTATTTGATTTGTATTTGTTAAGTAGTAGTATTTGATAAGTATTTGTGTTTAATAGCATTTGTATTTGATAGTATTTGTACTTAGTATTTGAATTGTATTTCGCGTTGGATAGAATTTAATTTGCTGAAAGTCACTTATTTTAATTATTGTTTATTTTGTTATTATAAAGTAATGTTTATTATAGCACTGATGCTTTAGTTGTAAGTTTGGCTTCCTGTCCAGGGATTGTACTGCCCGGGACGTGCAGTCCTTGGGAAGGGGGCACTGTTACGAATTTCACATTCATTTGGCTATTTATTTAGAATTGTAATTAGATTTGCTTCATGTTGCCTTAGCAACGCAGACGATTTTTGAAGAGAAAGCTACGTCGAAAAAAAAAATAGCAATAAAAATAAAAGAGCGCGCGCATTTAATGATTAATAAATAAATATCTCGTAATTACTGTTGCCATCCAGAAAAATCTAGAAAAATCGTAATTGTTCTACTGATAATTAAAAAGCTTATAAAAGCCGAGGTGAAACACCTCATCTCAGTTAGTTAGTTAGTTGCTGTTGTTGCTGTTATACTTGTAGCTGTAAAAAGCGAACTGCTGTTTGTTTACTTAATGCTGTATTGATTGTAGCGATTTCGCTGTGAGATAGAACTATTTTATCTGTTTAGAACTGAGTTTTTGCTAATCGTTTGAGATATTGTGATATTGTGCGAAGATCTGTGAAGAAATATTTCAGCATTTTAATTTATTTCTTGTGGAAAGAATAAATTTTTTGTTAACTTTTTACGACTTGTGCATTCAATATATAACGAACCCGTACGCACGCAACAATATTTTAATTATTCTCAAAGGTTGTTAGTGGAAATTTATGCCTCAATAAATAGATCGCCGCTTTTACATAATTTCTTACATTATTTTAAACATTTTTATTATATATTTACTTTTCTATATGTTTGCTTAATAACATAAAACTGTTCGGAATGCTATCGTCTGGGAAATTTAATCACGGGTGTGATAATGAACTTTCAATAATAAGGAAAGAATAAAATCTAACCATTGTTTAAAAACTATTCACTGGGCTTAGTCATCATCTAAGTGCAATCGCATTTATTATTTCCTATTTAATTTTGCATTATATATACAATGGCTGTTTTAACTTTTTTATATTAGCTTAAAATAATTGTTTATTTTCCAAACTTGATCTGTGTTCATGAGGGTACAAGCAACATTAATAATATTCTATGTAAAATCAAGTTATAAGAGTGACATAAACAACCTTTTGAAAACGTAACTTTGGCTAATAATTGGCAACATTCTTCATGGAGTGTAACATGATTCCACTCACGGATATTAATATATTATCATATGAAAGAACGTTAGCAAATGATGATATTATTTGACGAAATGAGGAGCGAAGAGGATGGTTCCACTTTATGAAATTGTGTCTTTATTTATAGCATTTATTCTTCATAAAATAATAACCATATTAATAACTAGAAGGTCAAATATCAAAATAAACCCTACTGTAATTTTGCATACATCAGTTCCCCCGATAAATAATTAAAAAAAACCGAATAAATAAACAAAATTAGTAACAAATAATATATTTCACAAATTCAGATAGTCAGCAGTCCTTATCTTAATTTTTGAAAAATTCTGCTTATCACATTTCAAAAACTAGGGGACAGAATTCTTTCCGCTTCCATAACCGTGACTGAGATATGGCTTCCATACTTGCGTCTCCAGACACGCTTCTTCAATTCACTGCAGTCAGTGTATTCTGCTTGTCATTCGGGCGTGTCTGAAAATAGAGTTGCATCTGTCACCTGCCTTTGTTGGAAGCGAAAAGCATATCGCTTGGTCCCAGGTGACAAACACATTGGCCTATTCTGATTGATGAATTCTTATTTTCTTCTATAACTGCTGCAAAAAGTTAGATATGCTCTTCAAAAGAATCAGAAGTGGAACGGTTTACTAAATGTTGTAGTAACTTTATTGATTACTTACATTACTTGTATACAAAGTAATTTCTGTGAGTAAAAAACAAATGCACATTTTCGAATATACACAGAATAAAAACAGAGCAAACTTTCATTGGACCATTTATTTATTGCGTTATAAAGCACAAATCAAATTCCTGCATAAATAAAATTTAAAATCAGTCAGTTCCAAAACGATGAAACATTATGCAGTGTAAGTTCAAAAATCCAACTCGTTTGTGAGTTAAGTGATGCCAGTTTACAAAACGCAGGGGATTATTAACCTAAAACTGGGCATTGGTGCAAAAAGAATTTTTCATTGTTGAATATATTGAAAAATCAAAACGTTGCATATAGTAATTCTGCAAACATATTGTTACGTGCGTACGGGTTCGTTATGGATTGAAAGCACAAGACGTTAAAAGGTTAACGAAATTTATTCTTTCCACAAGAAATAAATCAAAATGCTGAAATATTTCTTCAGAGACATTCGCACACTATCACAATATCTCAAACGTTTAGCAAAACTCAATTTCAAAACAGATAAACTAATTCTGTCTCACAGCGAAATCGCTACAGCATTAAGTAAACAAAGAGCAGTTCGCTTTAAACAGCTACAACTACAACAACAACTGAGATGAGGTGTTTCAATTCGGCTTTTATAAGCTTTTTAATTATCACTAGAACAATCTCGATTTTCTAGATTTTTCTGGATGGCAACAGTAATATATTACGAGATTTTTTAATATTTAATATTTATTCAATATTAAATGCACTAGTTCTTTTATTTTTACTTTTACGACGCAGCTTTCTCTTCAAAAAGTCGTCTGCGTTGCAAGAGAAAATAAAGCAATTTTAATTACAATTCTAAATAAATAGCCAAATAAATATGAAATCCGTAACAATATTTAACAAGATAAAACTTATTAATTAATAAAGTATTAATTAATACTTTATTAATTAATAAGTTATTTATATATTAAGTATACTTAACCAGTTCTAATTTGTAAATATTGTTTTATGGTTATTTATCTATTGTTTTGAATTTTTGTTTTATTTTGTAATTTCGCCGTTATTGCCTGCCTGAGCATGGAACTTCTCCAGCCTCATTTCGACTGCTCCAATTGCTTCCTAGATTCCGCTCTTTTTGAAAGCGATCATATCGTATGAATATTTGTTAGTTTTTTAATATTATATTTTTCATTTTTTGGCAAATTGCAGAAATGTATTTAATACTTCATCACACAAAGCGATGTAGGGTGAATGTACTGATTCATCATTCTCGATTTGGTTTGCCATCCGCAGATTGTCGACGAAAGTGGTGTCCGATTATCTGGTGTTTCGAAGCATTGAATAGCGGATTATACGTCTTTTACTATCAACATGAAAATATTTATCAAGATATGTATTAAACCAAGATATTCATTTCCAAAATTCACTTATTAATGCATTAATACTTAATATAGACAAGAAAGTTTCAGTTTTTTGTTTATTGGTTTGAGGTGTCAAATATTTTCCTACAGTAAAATCTATTTATCCAAAATTCATTCCATCGAATTCATAAAGCCAAATCGCATTGAGAGAATTGCAACTATTCAATCAAGTCATGTTTTATCAAATTTGTTGTTTATTCATAATTCATTCCGAAGAAATATGAGCATGATTTTTTCGAATATCCGGAAAAATTCGTTTATTTATTTTCAAATTTTTCAAATTTGTTTTCTTTTTCTATTCTTGTATTTTGCTGTGTTTTCTTCTGTGATAGAGAAAAGGCAAAAGAGATAACTTGACTTCTAGATAACTGAAGGAGTTCGGATGACAGGAGTTCTGCTGTTCGTGCTTTTAACTATGTTATATCTACTTTTAACTAGCAGAAATAGGTATCAAGGGCTTAAACGGGAAGAATGTACTGCATGAAATAACTCCGCACCATTTATTTCTCATAAACGGGGTTTTACTGCACTAATTCTATTTATGTCGAACTTTCTCCATCAAAATGTTTTTATATCAAACAAGATCACTTTCTGTAGGCTTTTTTTTACTGTACCATTCGTTTTATTTCATTTCTTTATTATTGAACATGAGCTTCTGAAAATGCAATTAAGTTTATAAGTAACATTCATAAATAAAAATAAAACTGGAACTAAAAGGAAATTAAAAGGAAATCTGCTGTTCGAACAGAATATATCTTAGTAAAAATCTTGCTTTTATCGAGAAAGATTAAAATGGTATAGAGAAATAGATTGGTTCATTTTATTGCAATAATAATCGATATGCTATTATTACTGAGAGGACGTGTGTCTTTTTTTCTTCGTTATGAAAGAAAAATGAATTAGAATTTTAAATTAAATGTTTAACACAGAAATAGTGCATGAAGAATATTATATATCACTTATAAGCTTTGAAATTACGAAATAAAAGCTATTATAATGAAAGAAATATCATTTCCTTAAAGAACTCGCAACTGGACCTCTCGAATACGCTTCAAGTGTGCTGGAATGACGCTACGAAGGTATGCACAAAAGAGTGAGGAAATACCTTGCATGCTCCCCCTTT
Organism: Stegodyphus mimosarum; assembly: GCA_000611955.2. Lineage (NCBI taxonomy): Eukaryota > Metazoa > Arthropoda > Arachnida > Araneae > Eresidae > Stegodyphus > Stegodyphus mimosarum. Next base: position 22,278 of record KK114309.1, read on the forward strand.
TAAAGGGCGGCTGGAGATTAGAGGACCCAGTCGCCAAATCCTGGTGGTGAAGAATCATCATTCACCACCATTTAGTTCGGGCGCCACTGTAGATACATTAGGTTATTTTCGACGTCAAGAAGCTGAGTAAATGAGCCATGTCCTCGCAGGACTAGAACCTGGACCTCTAGAATACGCGTCGAGTGTGCTAGCCGATACACCACGAAGGCATACTGGAAGGAGGAAGAAAGTACCTTATAATAGAACTAAGGAAAATCAATGCAATACGAGAACAGTAATTTCAATAAATGGTATAGAAAGTCAAATACTAAACCAATAAATAAATGCATTATAAGGTATTTCTCCCACCTTCTTCGCATGCCATCGTGGTGTAGTGGTCAGCACACTCGACGCGTAACCGAGAGGTCCGTGGTTCAAATCCCAGCGAAGACGTTGCTCATTTTAACAACTCCTGCTTCGAAATACCTAACGTCTCTACACTGGCATCCGAACTAAAAAGGCGGTGGATGAAGATTCTCCACCACCGGGATTTGGTGATTGGATCCGCAAAACACCATCCGCCCTTTAAAAGAGGTAGTACATCTCCCGCCTTCTTCGCATGCCTTCGTGGTGTAGTGGTCAGCACACCCGGCGCGAAATCGAGGGGTCTGTGGTTTGAATCCCGACGAAGGCATTGCTTATTTTTCACCTCTCCTGCTTTCACAAAAACCTAATGAATCTGCAGCATAAATTTCTAAATTTATGTAATAATTTCATTCAAATTATTTATATATGTACAAAATTCGAAACAATACAAATAACAATCAGATATTTAATCATTTTCAAATGTAAATTCTAAAACGTAATACGCCACTTGATTGTATGTCTTCATAATAAGAGCCATTCCTGAAATTTAGCTGCATTCATCAATAGTAATCATTCGTTTTTCCGCTACAATACAAGACTATAGAAGTGAAACTTTTTGTCTGATTCTTGGTTCAAAGTGCTAACCAAAGCAAATATTGTGAAAATACATATTAGTCTAAAGTTATTTCATTATTATTAATTTATAGGTTAGCATTAATCTTCCGACACTATGAGCATATCCGTTATCATATTTTAGATAGCGTTGTTGTTCATATCTCACTTTACAAAAGTACGTTTCTTATACTGGTACATATGAAATGGGTTAGCAAACAGCAGCCAAGCGTTATGTCAAAGTTTCATCTAATTTAATGCAAAACAAATTATTTTCTCTTTTATGAGGATTCCTTTCTCTTCAGGGGATGCGAAGAAACAGAAAAGAAGAAACAAAAGCAAGTAGCTGACTATTTGGGTAGTTTTACCTTTATTGTCATCTGCTACAAGTTAATTTACTAGGCCCAAAGTTTTTATAGAATCAAACATAGAGTGAGTTGGTCTAAAGAAAACAGGCCAAACTGTTATTTTATTAGTAAGTTAACTTTATTTCAAACAATTAAATTTCTTTAAGGCAAATGAAAAAAATAGAAGAAAATATCCCCAGGCTTACAATAAATAGTTATTATAGTTATCATCATTTACTTCATATCTGTTATCAGTACATTGCTGTAGAGTTAAATCTGTAACTGCTTAGTTAATGTAATTATAGATTTTAATTATTAGTAAAGTTTTACTTTTGGTTATTAATTACTTCGCTTTTTGTCTGATAAAGTTAAATTTTACATAGTCCTTGTGTAATTTACCTTAACTGTAGTTGTTAATGTAAGGGCAAATCCTAAATATTTAGTACAAGTTTAATGAGTAGTTCAACAAATGTTAGAAAAGCCAGAAGTCTTTTTTCTTCTGTATAAAGTTAAGCGTAAGAATGCAAACGTTAGTGTAAACCTTAGAGCGTGCAATATAATAAAACGTTTTCAATGCATTTTCAACATTTTTTAATTAATGTTTTGATGCATTTGAACGTCAACGTTGTTTATGAACTCAGATAACATGATAAGATAAAATATTACTCTATTTAACAAGGGAATTATTTAGTTAATTAATTGATATTGATTAAAATTTTAATGAAACCAAATAAATCTTGCATTATTTGAAATAACTGCATTTGCTAAATTGAGTTAATCACTCACATTTTTTCATTTTGTTCAAAGATGCATTAAAAGCAGTGAATCCTTTTGTTGTTATTGTTTCAAGTTTTCTATCTCTTTATTCATTCATTTTCTGTTCCAAAAAGGAAAGAATTCCTAATCTACATAACTTAGATTACAGTTCGAGATTATAGTACTCTTTCGAGAAGGCTGTGGTAAGCATTTGCTCTGCTTCTGATTTGAATTCTTTTATATGCTTTTATTCCCAAGAGAACCATAAAATCAAGTAAATGGAGCTTTAATTAAAGGTTGAGTGACTTGGGTATTAAATCTAATGAGATCTGCACATTACACTTGCCTAAAATAAGTAAAATAATGTGAACTGGAATAATTTCAGAAGGAAGGAAAGAAGAAACGATTTTAATAAGATTACGTTAATTCTCATTTGAATGAGCTTTACAAAAATGCTTTCGATAACAAAAAAAGCTCTGAAATTTAATTTTCTCTGCTGTAATTTCTAGAGACTTAAGCGCTCAATTTAAATGTTATTTCCGCAATCAAAAAAAATTAAAATTCTTCTTAAAAATGTGTTATCGAATGTCTCGAGTGCTTTTAAACGTTACAGAGAAATGAAATTGGGTAATAATTATAATTTGCTTTATATCTAAACAGATCTTTGGTGTACAATGAGTTAAATACTAATTCTCTGGTCACTGTGCTACTTGTAACACGGCATCATTTTTTCTATTCAAAATTTTCTTCCATTCGTGCGTCATTAACTGAAATATTTAATTTACAAAGTTAAAAAAATTATTTTTTAAATTTAATAACTTACTTAAATTTTTAAATAATTTTCAAAAGTCCATTTTAAGGGGACATATGACATAAAAATTTTCAAATTTTCGAATTTTCAATTTTGGGCTAGAAAATGAAATCTCATTTAAAAATGTAAACAACAACTGGCACGCCAACGAATTTAAAGGGGCAGATGTTTCATATTCCGTTATCTCTTGCACATACAGATGTTTTAGCAGTTTTTATTACTTCCTTGGTCAGAATATGATTCTTTTGGAAAGGCGCTTGGCAACACGTTTTTAAACTGGCTTGTTTACTAGGCTGTGTGATGGACAATTGTCTATTTTCACATGTTTAGGTTCGAGGTGCTTTGTTTATTTTATGTTTCGCTATTCTTTTCGCTCTTTTCATTTAAATTCGTGCTGTGTTTATTTTTGATTTTGAAAAACTGTTTTTATGAGTATTATCACATTAAAATTAGGCTTATTCGATGCGGTAAGATATTTTAATGATGGTCTACGAAGCCGCAGTAAAGTAATGGAATTATTAGGAATGCAAACAGAGTTTTATATGGTAAAGTGTCTGCAAAAAATAGATTGTCTTAGAATTTATGAGGTCCAGCTCGCTTAGCAAAAGCTTTCTAAAATGGCCAGAAATTAAAATAGATTTATAAAACAAAAACAGTTTGATGTAGAAATGTCAGTTCAAGATGATTATCGTGCAGGAAAGTATTAAAATGTTATTTTTTGTAAATAATTAATGTTTAAATGGTTTTTTCGTTTTTCTCAAAATGTGTTTTTCTTGAGTTTCGGTACATTTTTTTTAAAACTGTTCAACCTGGAAGGTTACAATTTTCTACAGCTGTTTATCATTACCATTTCTTTGAAACTATGCGGGTTATAAAATTTACGAGCATTAGTATTGGATATATTAATAATTTAATACTATTTTTCTGATGATGTTCAAAACATTTTACTAATTTATTTTTAATAGTTTTCCTTTTTAAGTAAAATGTAAAATATTGCTTATTATTCTTAAATGATATGTTTTTAACTACCATGCAAAATTTGAAGACAACTGGTGCAGTAATTTTTAAGAAAAGTGTACCAAACTAGCACATTGTCACAAAAGATTCGTCAAAGGTAAGTGAAATTAAACAACTGGGTTTTAAAAATATTAAGAATTTAATTTATATTTTATGTCTTTTCTGTAATCTACAATCTATGTATTTTAAATGAAAAAAAGAATTAAATGTGTAAGTTTATTTTGAGAAAAGCTATATAACCTTTAGTAACTTTCTTCTCGAAATAGTTGCATTTTGCCAGTCGACATGTCGCATAGCACCTTAAATTTAAATTAACTATAACTTTTTAACGAACAGAGCTATTTCAATGAAATGAGGTTTGAAAATGGGTACAACTTTTATCTCTCAACACTAAATAATAAACGAATGAGCATAATTGCAAACGATCGCGGAATTCGATATACACAGCCGAAATCGTGCCCTGGTGCATTGAACGATTACCAATGTGTATTGGAACAAGAGAAACTAAACTCTGTAACAAAAAATTTCTGCACACATGAAGTGTCTCGGATTTACTGTGAAGCAGCTGCTGGAGGACAAGAGAAGAGCCCATTGACCAAGAGAATTGTGATGACGCACAGTTATTAACGTTGGGTAAATAAGATTTCGTATGATACTAAATAGATTGCGGCACATTCAACTCATTAAGTATTATTAATTCCTAAGTTTTCCATATTTTGTCGATGCTATTAGGAAACCTGAGATGCAATAACACTGGGTATAAAAAAAATAAAAGTAATGGGATATGTTTCGTTGTGAGGTTTCTATCCTACAATATCATTTGGTAAGGCCGTAACAATTAAAAATTACTAAACAAAGTTAAAACTTAATTAACTAGCAAATAAGCATTTCTTTGTGATCGTAAATTAAAGAAGGACTACGTTGTGTATTACCTCTTATTTCCGGGATCGTGCATCAGTGAGTAATCAGTTATGTGAAGAATACAATACTCAAAAGATAATATAATATATATTCAAGCTGAATCAGACATTTTATTTGTAGACTAAGTTACGGTTTAAGCTCACATTGCAGTTTTAATGAATAATCCATTGTTTTTACTAGATTTACTATCTATTGATTATAAACCTTAGGTAACTAAATATAACAGCAGACATACTGAGTTACAATTTAACATGATAACTATTAGGATACTGGAAACAGGAACGGTATACAAGTTTTATCTGCCATTGGGTTCAGCATTAGTTTAACAACAGGATACCATAAAATTCCATCCAACATTTCACTCTAATCTTGTTTTAAGTTCTATGTTAATCAATTTAGTAACACATAAAAGTACATACACTAGAAAAAGATAGTTTTACACAAGAAAGCAACATTTTTTACTGACGTAGAACAGTTTGTTAAATCTTATCAGCACCTTAATAATTATATTTTTAACTGCCCATTCCTACAAAACCCTGTTACATTTATTCACCATAAGAGTAGTTAAGGGAAATCATCTAGATTAAAGAAATATATATATATATAAGGAAAACTTATCTAAATGTTCGGTGGACGTCATTTGTACCTCTAATCAACTCAGTCGGTCGAAAAGCCAGTAGTTCAGCTAACCACTCCGCGAGAACCTGAAGTCTCCGAAGGAACCAAGAGAAAAACTGAAAAATGGAGCCATCCGAACTTCGACTTCAGGTATATGAAAATGGCACGAAACCTTTCAGGAACAGTCGAAACAATCATGTTGACACCCTTCTGGAGAGGCACGTGCGTAACGCAGGTATGAAGAAAAAGATGGTCAGTTAGTCCTGTAAAAAATAAATATTGCTATATTTACTCATTGATGTTGGAGGAGGAGAATTGACCAAAAACGTAGCTACTAAGGTATTGGCAAATGTCTGGACGATGCTTCAAGATGACGACTGTGAGCCTCACATACACATTCAGACATTACGTTGACCCGTGAGTAGAATTGCATCCTTTTACAACTCCTTGGTTTTCCGGTAACATAGTAGTATTTATCTCAAACTACTAACAGCTTCCAACAAAATAGTAGCGGAAAAGCATGTTTCTTAAGGGCATAGTTGTCCCCCTGTTTTACCAACTCCAGAAAACAAGCTACCTCCTCTCACCATCGGCCCGCATAAATTGTAGTGGCTTATTCAGTTTCTACGATAACTAAGCAACCGACCGACAGGGAGCACAAAGGCTCTCCGCTTTTACAACTGCAAGAGGAAAAACTACTTCATCTCTAGGCGACTCAGCAACAACTGTCGCGTACTCAAAATTCTCCTTCCCCTCACAAAAGACACAGGCTACCACACAACTAGATTTTCGCCCCTAATTAGAGACCAATTTCCACTTTTTCCACCCAAATGACTAAAACAAGCTAACTTCGCACGAGGAACTAATCAAAAACCCGGAGCCAAACTGGACATCTAAATCGCCAAGACAGTGACCTGTCCTTGTAGATGAAACGTTAACCCCTCTAAATTCCTCCCGTATGTAGTCTATTCAAACAACAAAACAATACAACATTCTTTCTAGAATATTCTACGGAAGTGCGTTAGACCCTGAAAGATTACACAGCGAAATTCCCCTCCCCCCTCTTCTGAATTCTTTCACAAGGAAACGAAGCTTTCTTGGTAAAAATAAAATAAAGTAAAAATATCACTGAAGCATTAGCTTTTACTGAAATATAAAAATATTAATACATTAAACCACTAATTCACGGAATTAAATAAAAATATTTAAATTTTTCCTAGAGAGTAGTAACTTAACTTTATCGAGTTTCTCAAACGAGAATTCCAGTAATTAGCAACATAACATACTGTTCTACAACTAACAAATCTACGATTCAAATTATGCCTAAATATTAAATTCTGTAAAATGTGGTGCGGAATTCACGGATAAATTCAAAAATTTATCTTGGCGCATTTTTTTCAACTTGCTCCAAGAATAGTTCACTTGGCGAACTTCTTAATATATGCCAACCTAGTTTTATTTCTCTTTTTTTTTACATTGTGCTATGAACGGAAAAAGTCACATCGTTTCCTACTTTCAAATAATTTTAACAAAGGCCTAAATTCATAAAACTCAGCGCATAGGAATTATTGATTTCCCTAAAGAAAATTGGCGAAATTCAAATTTAAAAAATTCTAATTTCTGTTACGCTTATGGACTTAAGAAACTGCCACAGCCAGAGTTACTTCACAGACTGAGTTCAAAGAGTTAGCTGAATGAAGCTTGAATTCATAATTGGTTTTAGAGCTCAATCTATCTGTTTTCTGCGATATTCCTCGTGTGTGTTAAGAATAATTTATTTTATCCCTGTGTTCTCCTTACGCTACTTACAGTTATTTGTTTTGCTGCGTGCTGTTGTTTATTGCAGTTATTTGTCAGTTACTTTCTGATTACCTGGTAAAGTTACTCAAGAGATATTCATAAATCGTAGCTCGTAATTATACTATCATTATTTAAATTTCGTCAAAACTATCTCAATATCTTAAATTCTTATTAAAATCTCCTTTTAAATTTCTGTTGAAAAACGTAAGTTTTCAGCTTGTCAAATGAATTCTTTGACTTTGCATGCTTTAATATTTAGTTTAATTCATATTTTGCCTATATTATTCTGCAACCTAAAAGATTCTCTGATTTAATAATGCTCTGATTCAATATTGAAAATGTGATTTCAAGCTAAATATGAATAAAGCTTACAAATAAATAAAAATCCATAAAACTTCAATATCGTAATCTCCAGGCTGTCAATAGAATTAGCACATTATTTTTGATTTCCGAATGCATATGACACAGACGATGAAGGCATTAACAGCAATCAAGGAAATTTTGTCGTTGTAAAAGTGCTTCTTTGAAGGCTAGAGAACTTAATTACGTAAGTATCAAATCCTTAGAAGCTTTTTCTTTTTATTTTAGACATCTAATGTAAAAGGTATCCCAAATAAGTAAATTACAATTACCTTTTGTGAAAAAACACATTAATTAGCTGTGAATGAAAGTTGATTAGGTTTTCTTCTGAAATGGCTCCTTTAAAACTGAACCACTAAAACTAGTTCTTTTTATCTAATTAGATGTTCTATCATTACATCAGTACAAGGCAAGAAAAGAATGACTTTAATGCCTCAGAAATATTATCTGTTTGGTATATAAAAGTTGTAGAGTTATTATGTTTTTATTGAAGATGGATACGTGAAAAATGGGCAATGCCCTCTTCGGGACTCGAAACCTGAACCTCACGAATACGCATTGAGTATTTTCCTGCAATTATACCACGAAGGCATGTAGAAAGAAGGGATAAAATACCTTACAAAATTTAATTTAACTACTGGTAGCTATCAAAATAACGGATACACTCTAGATTTATAAGTAATTCTTTATTAATATGGCGTATGACCGAGTTTGGCATTTAATACAACTTAGATTCGCCTGAGAATCGAATCATACAAGTTCTGAATAGTATATAGAGGAATACTGTACCATTCTTTATGGAATTATTGTAAAAGTTCCGGGAGAGTTGTTGGTGGAGAGTATTGATTCCGGATTGAACGCTCTAAAACAGATCATAAAGGTTCTATTATATATATGTCGGGAGTCTGTGCGAGTTAAAGCAGATGTTTCACTTCATCCTCATGTTCATCAAACCATGAATGGACAAGTCTCGCTGCATGAATAGGAGCGTCATCATCCTGGAGAATTCCATCTCCTGCAGGAACAAAATTTGCATCGTAGAATGGATCACCTAAAAATTCTCTATACTTCTTCTCAGTCATCCTTCCTTGCAGGTTTACGATTGGGCCAGCAGAAAACGACGACACGGCTGCCCATACCATGTGAGATCCACCTCCATGCTTGACAGTTGGAAGAAGACAATCACGATCGTTGCTTGTGCAGGTGTCCTGCAAACGTCCTGTTGTAGCGAAAACTGTGGAGGATGATTCATCTGACGGTTTATCTGTCTTCCACTTATCAATCGGCCAGGTTTTGTGGCTGTGGCACCATTGTAGACGACAGTTGGCCTTAACATGTGTGACAAGTGTCTTGGGAATTGTTGCTCTGCCTTAAATATTCTGTTTATGAAGTTGCTTCATAACTGTAACTATTGACACTGGAAACCCCAGATACTGTTTGATCTCTGCAGTAACTTTAGCTGCAGTTGCTTTCTTTTACGATATTACAATCCGCCTCAATACTCGTCGGTCTCTTTCAATCAGCTTCTCCTTAAGTCCACTATTTTGCTTTGCCGAGCTTTTCTTTCGGCCTTGCGTGTACGCTGTCATGACTTTGCCACTGTACCTCTAGAAACGCCTAATTGCCCGAATGTTTCAGTCGCAGTTGCTCACGCTAGTGCGGCTCGTACAATTTGGTCTCTTTGAAACTCTGTGAGGTCTGATATTTTACGCTTCTGTCTAAAATCCAAGACGTATACAATTTCACTTCAGATAGCTCATACTACTATGATATATACTTCTTATATTAAATAAACTAGTAGCTAGGAATACATTTTATTGCTTACGAAACGCATTCGAAAATGTCCCTTTTATTCACAAGTGCTTCCATTATTTTGATTACCACCTGTATTTATGTAACTGTGATTGCTTAGCGATTTTGTTCCAACTCTCAGAGATATCCCGCGAATATTTGTATCATATTTATGATAGATAAAGCAGATTATCAGAAAACAAAGTATTATATGTTAAAGAAAGACCACGCGTCTAATCATTTTATTGCTAAGTCCGCAAGCAGGTATGAAATTATTTTAACAAAAATGTTCGGACAATATTATTCACATACGGAGCAAAGGTCTTGTAAAGAATAAACACAAGGAAATAAAATATGCAGGCTACCTCGAGTTAACACCGGCTTTGTTAACAGAATTCTTTAATAAACTGAATATTATAATAGAAATTAAATGTACGAGTACTTTGTTTCTCAAACCATATATAGATATTATGTTTATACTACACAAACCAAAAAACCCTGATGTGTACACCATATGACATCTTTGTCCGGAATATTAAATTATACGCATTTTTGCTGCATTTCGTTTACATTTATTTCCTCGAATTTCATTGGAGATATATTTCTCATTTAATTAATTCAGTCCTCACTTCGCGACAAGGCAAAAATGCATGAAACCACAAAATATCTTTATTACAAATTGGAAAATATAGACAAATATAAAAAATAAATACAGTTAAAACATTTTAAAGAACAAATTTTACAATTAAAATCAGAGTTTCAACGTAAAAACAAGCAATTCCGCCAGCGGGCAAGAAGGCAGATTTTTCGGTGCAAAAAACTGAAAGTTTACTTTTGGTCTCAGGAAAAAGACACTGAAGGCGCCGAAACTGACTTAATTTGCTGTGACGCTATGCTGAACTCGTCATATGGGATAATTTAATAACATAAATTATAGTTTCCGAATGGATAAGCATGATATAATTCGTAATAATTAAAGAAGACGTCATCTTTATTTCTGAGGAGTTTAGTTTCTCTAGATTGGTATCAAATCCAATATTCTTCTAAATTTCAAATGTAAAAAAGTAGGGTTGCTATCGTAAAAATCTTAGGCTTAGCCGCACTTAAACAACTTTTAAATTGTTGATAATTCTACAACTACTACATGGAAGTTTACTAAAGGCATAAAAACCTTAACCGGAAGATAAGAACAACATAATTGAATCACTTTTGAAGCAAAAAGCGCACAATTTCCCATCACATAAGAATAAAAAAACTGAGCTGAATGAGACTAGTAACAGAGTGGATATAAATCTATACATTTGGTGCAGCTGATTGTCACCAAACATGGACATGCACAACTAGATGCTATAGCAGTCCTGTATACAAAATGTTAACGCTCTGAGGCTGCTCGTTTTTGAGTTATGTGAGATACATACATACATATGTAAGTACGTATATAGGTACGTACGCACAGATGCCAAAAAAAATCTCTTCCGAATCTATTTTAAATTAGTTTCATAATTTGTTTTGGGAAAAGAGTCCTTTGTTCTGTCCTTACGTGCAGATGTCACGCAAAAACATGTTAAATTAAATTTGATAGTGGTCACATTGGGCATTTTCGTTGAAATATCGTATTTTTCGTGATTACAATACTTCCTTTACTTCGTACAAGGAAATAGAAAGATGTAGAAGAGATTTTCCTCTTTTTTTCTTTCCTTATCATTTGCAATTTTCTAAAACATATAGTTTAAATTTTCTGATAAATCCTTTCGTTTATGTTCGTAATTAGACTAATTGCTTAACGCAAAGGTCATAGTTTTCAACTAATCTCCGCTTTCTACGTGTTTTTAGTTTTAGGATTTTTGTTTAAAATAAGATACTAACACATCGCGTTTTAAATTGCAGCTTAAGAAACAATTCCTTTTCCTTAACGCAACCTCATGAAGAGAAATATGCGTAGTAATAATATTTCAGAATACTAAGAACTTCTGAAATTTTGTATGAATTGTTATTTTAATGTAGATAGAACGAGAATTTCATGTGGTAGATTAATTTGAAAAGATAGATAATGAAACAGATCTTTTAAAACATCAAAACTGAGAATACAGTATTAGCCAATGAAAAAGTAACTCCTAATTTATGAATCTTTTTTAACTTAATTTTATGTATCAATTAAATAAAAACTTTGAAACGCCGAGAAAATTATGAGTATGGACTAGAAACTTAAATTGAGCAAAGTACGTTAGAAAAATAACAAGTTTGCTACAAATCTTGGATTCGAAAGACAATGTATACGAAACGCGATAGGACCCAATGCAAAAGAAGCGATATTAGTGTACGCACAAATTAAATTGTTACTCAAGCAATACCCGTAAGTGCCTTTTGAAAGCAAAAACCGACCTGTCCCTAACACTTTGGTAAATAACACAAAAGAATGCAACTTTAATTTAATGATATTTCACCATTATTGATTTCAACTTTAATGGAAACTGTCGTTTTCTGAAAGAATTCTTAACATCAAACTGTTATTCGCAGATGAATTAAAGGAAGTACTTTGAGACAGCAAAGAAATATCGTTTCACAAATAATATTTTATGGCATCGCAACAAAGTGCAACCCAAGATTTCTCAGATCGCAGACGTCAAGCTACTGAATTATAATCCGTCAAAGCCTTGAAATGGTTTTTGATCTGCCACATGTTTATAAGCTGCAAAATATATTTCTGATATAACTTTTGAAGGCTAAATTTGAAATAAATATACAGTTGTGTCCTGATATCTGAAATAAAGAATCGATTTATTTTAAAAAAATCAAATTTACTCCATCTTTTGAAATTTTTTATATATTTAACGATTTTCTGTTTGTCAATACATCAGAGTCGTTTTGCTAACAACTGGGGAACTTTAGAATAAACAGAAAATACACTACCGTTACTGGTAAGGAATATCAAATTTTCATTGATTGATTACTTTTATGCCAATATTTAGATTTAAGTTGCTCGTTCGTTATTAGTACTTTTACATTTGAGGTCTTCAAAAATACGCATAGAGTAATATATTTTTCAAGTAACAAGAATTCGTACTGCAAAATAAATTTATTTAAATACGAAATATTATTGTTTACCATTCTAAAATTTCTTTTATAACTTCTAGTTTAAAATATCTCTGGAAAACTGAATTTATGAACAAGAACACATTTTGAAAGGATACATAAAAATAACTAAAATTTTAATTACTAAGATTCTTTTTACTATTACTATTAAATATTTACTCCAAAAGGTCTTTGCTCCTGAAGGACTAATGTTTTCATTTTGCGATTTTGCGTCGAAAACATTAAAAGTCTGAATCACTTTTCAAACTGTTGCCAAGAAATATTGCAGCCCTGTATTATATTTAAAGAAATTAAATAATGCAAAACTGCATAAATGTATGTATATTTCTCCAAATATGATAAAACGAAGGTACCTAGAGCCATCCAATTTTGAATAACGAACGTTTTCCACCCAAATATGCGCATCTGGAAGCCCATTTTTGGAATTTGTTTTATTATCTATTTCATATTTTGTAAAACTTTTACGAATATTTGATGAACAAACTCAAACGATTCAAAAGCGAGCAATGGCAACACTCTAAGGGGGAAAAATCTTTTTATCTAAAGCGAGCGGAACTGTGTATCGGAAATTCAAATATATGCTCATTTTAAAATTATTTTGCGATATTGCTGTTGAACTGAATTTTATGGTTTAAGTGTGAAGAACATGATATTTAATAAATAAAGGTAACGCAGAAAACGTTAAAAAATGCCCCTTTGGATGCAATTTAAAATCTGAAATCTTCCACATTTTATTTTTTTCTTTTATCTTAGCAAATCATAGAAATTTTATAACTATTTAACATTTATATTGAATGCATACATTGCCAGAATTGTGAATATTAAAGAAGATGTACTGCCTGAGTTTTGCGGCCGAGTCGATAAAAATGCTGAATATTTTTAAATTAGTTCGGTGCCAAATCTCTGCATAAGATATTTCATTGTTCTGCTAACGCGAGGCATGAATACTAGGCAATTTACTTTAGAATGTCTTCCACGAAGAATCTCTGCTTCTAATAAGTGTTACCATAATTCAATAAATCCAAAATAAAAGTGAACATTAAAAAATCTAATACAAAGAAGGTATTACGCATTTTTACTTTATTTTATTGCATTTTTACCGCTTACACAGTACGGGAATTTGTATAAAGTTACATATTAGGAATTGCAATTGCAATTCTTTTAAGAACTAATGCTTTGTACGCAGTAATTTCAGAATTTAGCATTTACATTCAAATATCCGATATCATACAGTAACGTAAAGGGTAGAATTTCTAAAACTATGGATTGCACTGTTAATGTAGAATAATATTGTACTTCAAAAAGTCTACTTTGTCAGAGTAAATAAATAAAATATTTTATTTTATAGATTTGTAATATCTTACTCTTTTCTAACGTTATATCTGTCTTTGATGTGCATTTAAAGCTCATACGTAATAAGTCGGTTTTGACGGTTATTGGCGAATAAGTGACTTAACCGCTACAGCTGTTTCTGCTTCATAGCTACTAATTCATTTGACACGCAAGCGCAGGGGCAAAAATGACTGCAGAAACGGGACATTGTCGCTACTAAATGTTCTATTTCTCTGTGTCACAGCTCGCTATGTAGTTTACGTCAAAATACGATCGAATTTCTGTTTAACAGAAATAAATTTGTACGCTTAAGGAAAGAGAAAGGAAAGAAAATCAAACGTAACAAATCACACGTTTAAAAATTGAATGCTAAAAGATAGACAGTTTTCCTTTAAGGATATTATTTTAAGATTACGTCATTTTAAATAAATCTTACTACTTTAATTTAAGAAGTTTAAAACATTAATTTGAAAAAGATTTATGTAAAGGTACCGGAAATATTTCTTTAAGTTTGTCCTTTTTGTCAGAAAAACTTAACAGTATTATAAATACATTACGTAGATTTTCGCACAATAAACGTTTACAAGATATAGCATCTGAAACAATTAAATTACATTATAGGAACTTACTCTCTTTGGCCACATAAACTGTACTAGATCCTACTAAGGAACCTGACTGCTTCTAGCACAGGCGTGAATTAATGCTATGACGAATAAGTGTGAAAATAAACCTTTATTATTATCAATATGAGGCATGTACTTCGTGCACTAAGGCATGTACTTCGTATCACTAAGGCATGTACTTCGTGCTTTACAATAACACTGACAACTTGCAGTGAAAATTAAGAGTTTTTACAAAACTCAGTTCAAGCCTAATGAGTGGTGTTGGACTAGCACTTTAATTTAAAGATAACTACGTTGTCTTCGCTACCTACACAGCGTGATAATTATTTAAACTGCCAAACGGCGTATCAGCAACTCCGCGTGATAGCAAGAATCGTAACATGCGCTGGCTAGTGGATATACACTCAGAATAAACTCCAAGATTTACCCGTTTAAATACTTACTTCACTTAACTTTAAATTAGCATCCTGGCGAGGAAATGCGAGAGGAAGTTGAGAAGTTCAGGAAAGATAGCAAAAATTTGAATAATTGGCTAACTGACCTAATGGAAACCCTAGAACATTAGTTAATTAAATTCTATTAAAACGTATAGCGATACGTTGTTATGGAACATATTGTTCAAATGTCCTTCAAAATTTTGCATTTGCATTCTCCGTGTGAAACTACGAGCTGAAGTATTTGAACGTTACGGGGAATATTGCAAGAAATATTTCCTTAATTCTCAATCTGTAAAATATAAGACCATTTTTCTTGTTTTCTTCAAAAATCTAAAGATATAAAAGCTAATTTTCTGTCTTCCCTCTTCCCGTAGAAAAATGGTGTAAATTATCAATGACATTTTCATGCACTTCAAATAAGGGTGGAAGGAGCGAAGCGACTGAGAATATTTTGTGAAGCGATTAAGAATACTTGGTGCTAATGAAAGCGTTTTCCTATAATTCTTTTGAAGAATGTGAAAGAAAAATCTCTATTATTGCAGGAAAATAACACTCAATAGAAATCTGAATTATCTCAAAATTGTGAAGAAATCTGACAATGAATCGGAATATCAAAAAGGGAAAAAAATTCCTTTCCAATACGTTTAATGAATTCTCTTTCAATTTCTCATTACTTAAATTTAAGCGCATCTTGATCTTTGCCATGGTTAAGAGAAATCTTCCGCATAACTATAAGATTAACTAAATTAACAGGAAAGGATACTTTTTAAAAGTAGATTACAGCTTACATAGCAAGATTCTGAATAGCAAATAATTTAAGACATAACAGAAATACGACTAACCCACAATAACACTCGAAAAACATCCCACAAATCGCTCAGAAGACAAGGTGAAGACAATCACAAAATCGCTCAGAAGTGTATAGCAATATTTATCCAGAAATAACATAGGATATCAATGATATAGCACTGTTGTGAATTTACTGACTATCAGCTCTGACACAGCTGATATTTCTAAAACTGCTCTAGCAATTCATTAAGCTTAACATTCGTTTAAGGGTGATATAAAACGAGTTTTCGGGAAACAACCGTAATACAAACAAGTTGGCGAAAGATCGCCAAATGTCACCAACATTAGTTACAAAACTTATCTCTAAACCTCATAGGAGAGTTTCTGCTCATATCTCTAGTTCTAGATGAGCTACATTTATAAGGTATTTCTCCCGCCTTCTTCGCATGCCTTCGTGGTGTAGTAGTCTGCATACTCGAAGCGTAACCGAGAGGTCCGTGGTTCGATTCCCGGCGAAGGCGTTGCTCATTTTTTGTCTCCTGCTTCGAAATAACCTAATGTCTCTACACTGGCGCTCGAACTAAAAAAGGTGGGGGAGGATGATTCTCCACCACCGCGATTTGGCGATCGGGTCCCCAAAACCCCAGTCGCCCTTTAAAAGGGGGAGTATATAAGGCATTTCTCCCGCCTTCGTGGTGTAGTGGTCTGCATACTCGACGCGTAACCGAGAGGTCCGTGGTTCGATTCCCGGCGAAGGCGTTGCTCATTTTTCGTCTCCTGCTTCGAAATAACCTAATGTCTCTACACATTTACAATTCAAATGTTAATCGAATCCGAATTATAAGACTGATATAATACACGAAATAGACGCTCACTAATATAATAAGCAGCATGGAATTATATTAATATTCATCTAATTTTCAAGACTTCCGAATCAAAGCGACCTTTGTATCATTATCCTTGAAATAGATAGAGTTTTATTGGTAATCTATGCATATCCAAATTGATTGTTTTGCTTAATTTTTCATTTCACATTGGCATGTTTATCATCCAATCAGATACAAAATTTTGGTTAATGATGCGAAAGTTCAGTGCAAATATTAACTTATTTTAAAACAAATCAAATTATTAAAATAGAATTAAAATTTGATACCATTTTTCACTTAAATATATCTTATATTTTAAAAATGTATATGATGATTGATTTTAGACTACTAAACTTTATATCATAAAAATCATTATGTTATTTTGAAGCAGAATTGCGCGAAAAATGAGCATTGCTCTCATCGGGACTCGAACCTGGACCTCTCAAATACGCGCCGAGTGTGCTACAATTACACCACGGAGGCATGCAGAAAGGATGGAGAAAATACCTAACAATAGTATCTAAAAAATTAGGCTATTTTTAGGCTTTTGCTCAACTGAATGAACATTGAATTAAGTCTTCCGAAAAATAACTGCGCTGTAGATAATAAATATCCAGTAATAAAAAATTGGAAATTACTGAAATTTAAGGCATTTTTAGCCCCAGATGAAAGACGAAGATAAACGTAAACATGAAAGACGAAATAAATGTTTTCCTACCGAACACAGTGAATGGAAACTGAATTCAGATTGTCAGTTAATACTTCCTCCACTCGGCAGTTTTATTATAAAGGTAAATTTCTAAAAATATTTTATTAAGGGTATTTTCTTAAAATTCAATGTCAAACTGTTATCTAAGAAAGATACAGTTAGATTAAAAATAATTCATGTGTAAAAGAGAATATGTTTTTCATTTTCTAAACTGCATTAAATTGAAATCATCAAAAAGAAATCCCTTTAAAAACAGAATGGCGTGCATATCCACGACCCTATATTAAGTACTATTTTCTAAGCGGATGCTTAAACAAAAAAAAAAAAAAGAATTTCATCAGACAAGCGAATTCTTCAATGAATCTGTGGGATTTAAGGTGCATACCGTCACCTCCTTGCATCGTCTTAGGAAACACAATTTGCTTTCTTGAGGTAAAATTGCTTGTTTTCACTGATGGCCTCGATCTCCCAGCGAGCTATAGCGAAAGCGTAGGTTATTTTATCCGCCGACGTAAGGCAGTTGCTGAGAAATCAATTTACAGTGAAAGTAAGAGATGCTAAATTTTTTTTTAACGGAAACCGAAAATAAAAGAATTATGCATAAATTGAACAAAACTGAGACGAATAAAAGAATGGTATTTCTTGATAAATGGTAAATATTCTTTTCATAATTTAAAAAATTATTTCAGTTAGAAATGTTTAATGAAAAAATGCATGACAGAGCTCTAGAATTTACTCAAGTTCACAGTTTCTTTATTTAAATCGTAATGAATCAAGCTAAAAATTTATTTATATTTGCAATAGCAGACACTTTC
>KK114309.1:41331-93062 GCA_000611955.2 Stegodyphus mimosarum
AAAAAAATTAATATAAGGAACTACAATATTTTAATTTTGCAATTTAAAAAAATTAATATAAGGAACTACAATATTTTAATTTTGCAATTTAAAAAAATTAATATAAGGAACTACAATATTTTAATTTTGCAATTTAAAAAAATTAATATAAGGAACTACAATATTTTAATTTTGCAATTTAAAAAAATTAATATAAGGAACTACAATATTTTAATTTTGCAATTTAAAAAAATTAATATAAGGAACTACAATATTTTAATTTTGCAATTTAAAAAAATTAATATAAGAAACTACAATATTTTAATTTTGCAATTTAAAAAAATTAATATAAGGAACTACAATATTTGAATTTTTTAAAAATAAGCAATATTTTTATTTTGGAAATTTGTTATTAAAATAAGTTTATTTTTTTTTAATCTAAAGGAAAAATATATACGCACGTACGCACAGACACCACGAAAAAATCTCTTCGGAATCCATTTTAAATCAGTTTTAATTTTTTTTTGGGGGGGGAAAAGGCTTTTATTCTACCCTTATGTACAGATGTCACGCAAAAGCATCGTTAAATTGCATTCGATAGCGGTCGATAGCAGTCAAAATGGATATTTTTGTTGAAATATGGTACTGGAAGTAAAATTACAACATGTAGCAATAATGCATCCTACAATATTGTTAATAATATCCAGTGTCTGTTTCCTTCTAGCATAGGAGCAATGTTGATTCATAAAAACGATTGTCATAATCCCCATATTATAATTCAAATGTAAGCTAATTGCTATTAAAATATTTATATGAAAAAATTCTTTTAAAAAATCCTACTCTTTCTCTTTCTAGTAGATGCCTCATTAAATGTTGCAATTTCATTGAAATATACACTTGTTTAACTTTTATTATGTTTCAGATCAATATATGTTTATTATGTTTGAGATCAATATATGTTTATTATGTTTGAGATCAATATATGAATTATAAACAACAATAAAAAATTAACGCATTTCAGCAGTTCCAAAGATTTAACGTAAAAACATGAATAGCTTGAAACATTGAGGAAATGTAAAACCTATGTGAGAAAATGTTAAAATTTTCAACTGATAAGAGTGTAATTCAGATTATAACCTTCAACATTGAAACCTTTAACGTATTGTAATATAGATTTGAAATTTAAAAGAAGGATTTATGAATTCACATATATCATTTGTACTCAAAATTTGACTAATTCATTTTTTAAAAATTCTTCCCCAAATCCAGCGTTTTATCATCTAAGTAGAGTGCAGTCACACCCATGCATAATCAGGTTTACTAGATCCACAGTAATGCCATATATTTGAATAAATATTTTAATTGAATACGTTAATAATTCCTTCTTCTAATGTGAACCTAGCAGTGTATTTATTAATAAATTCTGAAAATCTTTGAGGTAAAGAAAACTGAATTCTCCATTACCAAAAACATCAAACTGCCTTATCTTGGTAAATGCCCAGGAATAAAAAACTTCTTGGGCTCATATGCCATATCAACTTCTCATTTTGAGCTAAATACAGTATTAGTGCATTTTTGAAAATCTAAAATGAGTGCTTTTTAAAATATTAAATCATATTCAGGCTGCATGTTTGCTTTATCATTTCTCTCTAGCCTTTTTAACAAGGTCAACGTTGTCATCTAATTTCAGTACATTACTAGAGATAATAGTGGCGTAAATAACACCATTATGCAGTTTAACTGCAATAAAAGAAGAATATCTTCAAAAGAAAAAAAACTGAACAACGCATAGATTTGTTGCCGTTCTAACTCTCCGGTAAAACTGCATATTACGAGCAAGTTTGGCGCGTTTTCAAAAAATCGCCAAGTCGCCAAATCGGTTATTTTCGCGCTTTTTAGAAAATCGCTAAATGATCATATCGCCGTATTAGATGGTTGCGAAATTGAATGAATCCTGTAAACATGCAAAAATATCTAAACAACCTGTAAACATGCAAAAATATCTAAAACAGAAGTTCGAGAAAAACAACGATAAAGTATTTGAAAATTAATAACTACGTATTTCATGGGTTCAACAATATTAAAACTTTTCAAATTATCATATACCATTTTTAAGACAATAGAAAAATGGAGTAAAACGTTTCATCACGAAATTTAATAAATTGTAATAAGCAGTAAATGATCGGAAAGCATTGATTCATAGTTAAGCTAAAAATAATGCAGAAGGAAAAGGAAGATAAAATTCAAAATTTCGATCTACTGAAACATGAGCAATAGTATAGTAAAAAAACAAAAAAGTGGATAAATATTTTTAACAACGCAACTGATATTTTTACAGTAAATTTTTATTTATAATAAACAGTAGAAACTCGCATTTATTTATATCTGCACTAAAATGTAACAATAGAACGGAGATGAAATTCAAAATGGGGCGCTCATTTCACCCATGTGCTTAACCTCATATATTAGATCAAATGAAAATTACTTTTATTTTTGTTTATATTTAAATTAAAATCTGAATTAATCAAGATACCTCCATTCACACAAATCTGTCGCATCTTTCCTTTCAACTAATTTCATACTAATTTTACACTTAGGACATTCATTCGTATTCGCAATCAACCCATAATGCACCATTCTATCACATATTTTTCGCTCTTATCATGCAACCGAATCAAATAAGTAAAATCCACACGTTCAACTCTTTCGACGCCAGCCACTTTGCTCACACAATCCACGAGAAGCACAGTGAAATGACGAAAATTCAAAAAGTCCGCTTAAATACTATAAACTGTAATCTTAAACCCTACCGATTTTCATGACGCCAAGAGGTTACCAGATTTGGCGCGATTTCGCTTCATTTGGCCTCTAATCTGAATTCTAGCCAACTCTCCAAATTGTTGTTTCTCAGTTACTTGCAATCACATGCGCTATCTACACTATCAGTTATTTTGACATGAGTTTTGCCTGGTTTTTGTAATGCACTCTCAGACAAAAAAACGACACACCACGATGCACCGAGAAGATATAAAGCAAATTGGACATAAATTCATACGCATACAGGTTTGGACGGAAAATGCAAAATTTTACATTTTGGCTGCCAATGAATGAACGGTTGTCACTACAGCGCATCTGATCTGCGCAACTGCCAGGATATTTACGAGGAGAAATTACGTTTCAGGTTATAAATTCTTCACGAATTTATTCCTTGTATTCTGGTAGACAGTAACTATGTCTCGGATACAGGTGCGCGAACGATATGCGCAGATGTCAGAATTTGAGAGAGATCGTGTAGTTGGGCTCAAAGAAGCCGGTTGGTCTTATCGGCGAATAGCTCGACATTTGAACAGGAGAGATGCCACTATTAGACGATGTTGGCAGGAATGGTCCATAGCGTCAAGAAGGAAGCGGTAGGCCTGGAGAAACGACAGAACGTGAAGATCAAGCAATCGCCAAAGCGGCCTCACAGTCCCAGATGCATCATTATCATCGATTGTACGTGCAACTAGTGCTTCAGTGATTGCAAGGACCATTCATAGACGGCTCACAGAAAGGGGGCTGAGGTCACGGGGCCAATTGCGACGACTACCATTAACCTCTACAACAACAAGCCCGTTTGCAGTGCTATTGGGCTAATTCGTGCTGGAATGTCACTGACAGGAGTAGAATAGTCTTTAGTGATGAGTCCCGCTTTGAACTGAGCCCCGATGGCCAGCGAAGGCTAGTCTGGAGACGCCCCGGGCAGAGGGGTGATATATGTGATACCAACCTGACTGTCTTCCGGCAGACAGGCCGACAACCAGATGTGATGGTCTGGGGTGATATTTCATTTCATAGTAGGACCCCTTTGATTGTCATTCGTCGCAACCTTACAGCACAGCGGTACGTCGACGAAGTTCTAGGTTCCGTTGTGTTGCCCTTCACGTACGTTGTGTACCGCTTGCCTCAGTGCTTGCCGAACATTACCTTGGCCAGCAAGGTCGCCGGATCCCTCTCCCAGTGAGCACGTTTGGAGCATTATGGGCAGGGCCCTCCAACCAGCTCGGGATGTTAACGATCTAACGTGCCCGTTGAACAGAATTTGGCACGATATCCCTCAGCAGGACATCCGCAACCTCTATCAATTGATGCCAAGCCGAATAACTGCTTGCATAAGGGCCAGTGGTGGACAAACACGTTACTGACCTTTTCACTTTGTGAAGCTCTATCACTTCAATAAATCATCCAATTTTTCTCAAACTGTAATTATTTGTTTTTCTGTACATGTACATCACTTCTACCAATTTTCGTCCCACACAATATCTTCAAGTATAACAACTGTATATACTTGTATAAAGCTGAATTTAAATTTGTTTTTAGTCCAATGGGGCAATTTGCCCAGAAGGGCTGTTAATTTCGTTTTGGTATTTTGCGTTGATTCACTAAAAGTGTTGTTTCACTCTTCAAATTGTTACCATCGAATATTATCCCCTTTTATTATATTTAAAGAAATTAAATAATGAAGAATCTGCATAAATGTATGTATGTTTGTCGCACTGTGATAAAACAACGGTACCTAGAGCCGTCAGAGTTTGAATATTGAACGTCTCCACCCGAATATGGGCATTTCGAAGCACAAATTTTTAATTTGTTTCGTTATCGATTTCATATTTTGTAAAACTTTAACGAATTTTTCATTAACAAACTCAAGAATTTTAAAGCGAACAATGGCAACGTTGTGCAGAAAAACGTTTTTATCTCCAGCCGGTAAGACTTTATTCTATACCAATAAAATTCTAAAGATATGCTCCTTTTGAAATTATTTTGCGATATTGCTCTTGAACTGAAATTTATGGTTTAAGTGTGAAGAGTATGATATTTAAACAAAAGTAACACACAAAATGTTAAAAAAAGTCCCTTCCGACGTAATTTAAAATCAAATCAAAAACCATTCAGTCTTGTCTTTTTTTTTCTGCATGCGTGTGTGTGTACTCCTATAAAATGGATTTACCAATAATCATAAGAGTACCGTTTTAAATTCTGGGTGGAGCTAAGAATAAAACCTAATTTTCCCGACACTCGTAGAAATGTTACATGTTGCTCGTGTTTACTCAAACTTTCTGGCAGTTACTAATATTTCCGTCAAATCTGGTGGGTGATAAGTCTGTTAAAAATTAAAAGGGTCTTTTGTTCTGCTAAACTCGAAAAACTATTTATAATTTTGAGAATTATTTTTTATAATAAATATAAAAAAATTATTATATTTATCATAATTGTTTTTTAGATCAATAGCATGCAAATGGACAAATGCATTTATGTCATTTGTGAATTTTTGTCCTTATTTAAACGAGGAAAAAACCTTAAAATGTATTTAGATAAATTACTAAAATTAATACGTCATGTTATAAGGTACTTTCTCCCTCTTTTGTGCATGTGTTACGGTAGCACACTCGGCGCGTATTGGAGAGGTCCTCGTTCGACTCCTGGCGGGGGAACTGTTCATTTTTCACGTCTTCCTGCTTCAAAATAAACTAATGACTCTACAGTGGCGCCCGAACTAAAAGGTGGTGGATGATGATTCTTCATCATCAGTATTTGGCGATTAGGCCCTTTAATCTCCAGTCGTCTTTTAAAAGGGGGCGTATGCAAGAAATTTTCTCCCTCCTTTCTGCATGCCTTCGTGGTATAACGGTAGCACACACGACGTGTATTCGATAGGTTCACTTTCGAGTTCCGATGAGGACATTTCACATTTTTCACGTTTCCTGCTTCAGAAAACCTAATGAATATTTGGAATATCTAGCTGTTGTTTATTATAATTTTGTTTCCTTTTTGTTTATTTTTGTCTTTCATTCTTGTGACTACATCAGATTCCTCCAACAAGTACAATCAATGCTTTCGTGAAGTCCTTGTATGTAGATTTCTGGATTGAAGTGTTTATTTATCCATTTCTGATAACAGAAATTTCATTTTACTTAATCTACTGTTTTACTTAAATATGAAACAGAGTTTATCGATATTGCTTTCGGATGTAGCTAATACGAAAGAGCTCTTATTCCTTTATAAATATTGATCGTCCAATATGTAAATATTTTAATTTCATTTGTTAAAACATTCTTTCTAGTTGTTACCTGATTAAACATTAAATATCAAGGCATTTTCTTTACGATTTTTATTAATTAAAACTTATCAAACTTGCAGTCAGAATTCAATAGTATGTAAGCGTTTGTTAACATGAAGCAATGCAGCATTGTTTATTTTGGTTTCAAATAATCATTTCTTTGTCAAAACATTTAATATCTATGTAGGGAGCGCGTGTAGTTATACCTAAAATGTATGGAATGCATTTATAATATGCATTGTTTTTTTTCATATAAAAGATAAATGAGGAAATTCTATAAAGCTTTCATTTGTAAGGTTATTTTCTCTCTCCTTGCAGTGGGCTTTCATGAGGCATTTTGAAGCCAGTCAGTCTAGCAATCGAGAGATCCGGAGTTCGAATACTGTCAAGGGCACTGAGCAATTTCTATGCTTTATGCTAGCAATCAAAATATCCGCAGCTCAAATTCCGACTAAGGCCTTGCGTATTTTTCATTTGTCCTCCGTCGGTAAACCTAATAACTGAATAAATTCACGATTTGTAAATTCATCCATCGGCTAGGGATCGGATACTATCACTTTAGAATTTTAGAAATTCCATATCCACTCTTATTCGTTTCCTGATTCTATACATAGCTGTATCAAAGGCGAAGAATATTACGCTATCTGTAAGCAAATTTTCTGTCTTCCAAGAACGCACGTATTTCAGGTATGTTAAAAAGATGTCATAAGTCGCAAGAGCAGTTTTGAGAATTTTATAGCAGCAAAAGACATGGTGTTACATTTCAAAACACTAACAATTTGGTGTCCATTTGAATGCAAGCCACCAAGAATTATGCGAAAAACCGTCATTCAGTGAATTCTTTGAATTCATCGAAGACCGTAATGAAACTGCAAGTTTTCATGACATGATTAGGAAAATAATCCTCCTCCTTTTGTCTTACGTTTTCTTAAAGTTAAGAAGACAAAAGGCGGTAGGTTGTATTGCAGCTTAATTTCAACTACAATACTTATGAATAACTTGCAATGTATCGTTACATTTCTTTCAGGTTTACACCGCGTAATTACCTGGCGTTGATAAAGCTGCGCGGATGATGATATGTTTAACATTGCTGCAACGTTATGTATGACATGACGCTTTTCTAAACTTGATATAGAGCTTTCCTTTATAATATTATTTTTGTTGGATTTTTCCTTCTCATCAGGAAGATAGCTTGCACAAAATGGAAACATTCTACCTCGACGCCAAAAATAATCTTAAAATGAAACTATGCTTTTAAAATGCCATGTATTTTGTTTTTTGGAACTGCATAGGGCTGAATTTGGCGAATTTCGTGAATGAATGTTCCATAAATGGTTGTGCACAACACTGATACGATTGCGAAAGCAAACCAAAGAAAATCAGTGACTGCCATTATTTTGTTAACGCTAGACAACTCTAAATCGCTCATCAGAGCGTTGCATAGCACTTGCTTTGGAAATTCCGATGGCAGTTGTAAATGAGACTTAGCCTCTACTGATGTTTTACTTTTCTGCTTCTCTTTTCATATCCAACTTTAGATCACACCCTTCCCGTATCAGATTACACCCTTTACGTGTGACAGGGCCGTGTAAGAAGCTGCAATGTAGGTATACCAGCTGCGGTATGAATTTTGCTTGCTTGAGATGAATACACTGGTCTCAAGATTTACCTATTGAATCAGTGGCAGGAGATACCTCTTGAAAACGTGTTGCTTTGCATCTTTTCTTACATGACGAAAACAATTCTGAATTAACTTACTCTGTTATTTCTTTTGACCTAATCAAACGTGTTATATGTTTTCTGTATGGTTATGATCAGATCTTAATTATTTGATTTTACTCCTTATTTTCAAATTTTGAGAGTTATTCACTTCATTATTTCTCATTTTAATTAGATATTACAATTGCTGATTACTAAAGCAGATACTGCTTCATGAATTAACTTAATGTGTTGTTAGTGAATTTTGTATGATGTAAGACGAAAGGCATCAAGAAAATTGAAGCTTAGCCGGAAAAATAAGATTACTCGGGCAAGTGTATTTAACTTTGAGGTAAATGTCTATCTCGTTAAATTAGCGAGATATCGCCAATTTGGCGATCGTTTGGCGACACATTTGGCGAGAAATCGACAAAGGTCTCTGTACTTGGCAACCGCTTGGCGATATTTTGGTTCTCTCTTTGTATAAATGTAACTGGCCTTAATTGCCTATGTAACTCTATCTGTGTTCTCCCCTTACATGTTATTGTAACCGTATATGCCTTCCAGTAATTTCAAGAAATGGAAGGCACGGGAAATTTCTCGGCGGCCGAAGAAAAACTAAATAAGACGGCAGGAAACACTAGTTCTCAGCTTTTACTTTCGAGTTGAATTTGGAGTATTGAGAGATCTCCGTGCGAGCTTCGCTCTTTAAATGGGCTTTTTATTGCGTTGTGCTTAACATTCTTAGCAGTTTTAAGCAGTAACTATTAATTGCGTTCCATGAAAACTCTCAGAAATGCCGTAGGAGTACTTTTGTGGAACTTTTCAGAACAATGTAGAGACATTAGGTATTTTTGAAATACGACTCATGAAAAATGAGCAACGCTTTCGCCAGGAATTGAACCACGGTCCTCTCGGTTACGCGTCGAGCGTGCTGATTACTACACCACGAAGAAGGCGGGAGAAATAACTTATAGACTCTCCCCTTTTAAAGGTTCACCGGGATTTTGGGGACCCGGTCGCCAAATCCCGGTGGTGGAGAACATCATTCATCATTTCGGGCGCCGGTGTAGAGTCATTAGGTTATTTTTTAAGCAGGAGTAATGAAAAATGAGCAACGCCTTCGCCGGAAATCGAATCACGGACCTCTTGGTTATGCGTGCTGACCACTACACCACGAAGGCATACGAAGAAGGCGGAAGAAATACCTTATAACTGTAAAATGTTATTTTGGGGGGGGAATAAATTTTATAAAGATATCATCTGCAATGTGTGCATTTAATCCATTACGAACCCATACCAAAGTAACAGTATTATATTAGAATTATTTAAATAGGGAAACTCACTTTATTTACTCATAACAAATGAAATCTGGGCACTAATTAGCCATGTTTCTTAACTTAGGACTTTTACATTCTATATCTAGTATGAGTTTATTTGTAAGTGGTTGTGGTATACATTACCGAAAAACGAGAATGTATAAAAACAAACCTAACTTACGATATAAGTAACTGCAATTCTGTTTGCAATTGTCTAAATATTTTCTTTAACTCATAGTGCCTTGCAATTTAGCAAATATCCCGATTTACTTCATTCCAAAAACTAAATACTGTCATGGAACGCAAACATAAAAATATAAATATTTACTTTTCAGTGACTTATTGCATCTGACAGACAGGAAATAATTACTCTCAAACTCACAGTCAACAAAACACTCGCAGAAGGTTGTTTTTGCAGAAAATCCGTAGAAATGAATAGAAAAAAATATCTAAAGCATCGTAAAGCTGCATATTTCACAAACGCAAGGTATCTGCAACATTTCATGCTGTCATAACAACCGACTTCATTCAGTTTTCAAGACGATTTTATGAACGATAAAACTGCATATCATACTGGAGCAATACGTTAAAATGTTGAGGGGTGACAGCAAATTTGCATAAATAATTTCTAGGTTTTGATAAAGCAGGCATAAAAGTTTTAAATAAACAAATAAAACTTTTTGTTGACAAACTGATCTTTAAAGCCAGAATGTCAGAATACTAATAACGTTTGCAACCCATAATAGAAGAATTCATATTTCAAAAAGAAAGGAATGTGTTTTTTTTGGCGTAACGAATAGAACGAATCGAAGCAGTAACTTTACTGACTGCCAAGAGTATACATGTTAAATATAGGTATGTGACAAATCCCAAAATTAGTGGAATTCTTGTAGCCTTCATAAAAATAAATAAATAAAAGTAAAAATCATTATTTTGTTTAGTCTCAAAGGATTCCGATTTTAACGACGCATCAGTTGCTTTGTTATTGTCTTCTATGCAGTCGCTGAGTATGACAGTTTATCTTCTATTGGAGTCAATCCATCTAACACAACTTTTTGTCTCTTTAGCTTTATTACTAAATATTGCTTTCTTCATACTTACGTTACATTTACTTACGTCTCCAAAATAACAACATTTTTAACAGCAGCATAGAAACATATCTTTAGGTTTCCTCATGCAGTGTATTTAGCACACATTTTTCTATGTATTTCAGTCTTTTCTCAGTTCATCATATAATCTTCACTTTTCGTACTAAGATGACTTACAAAGTACTTTTAATCCAAAGGGGCTTTGTCCCTGAAGGACTATTGTTTTCGTTTTGCGATTTTGCGTTGATTATCTACCAACGTCTGTATAGCTTTTCAAATTGTTGCCACCAAATATTATCGCCCTGTATTATGTTTAAAGAAATTAAAATAATGAAGAATCTGCATAAATGTATATATGGTCCTAGCACTGTGATAAAACAAAGGGACCTAGAGCCATCCAATTTTAATGACGTGATCCTACTGCGAATATGGGCATCTGGAAGCCCAAATTTGAAATTTGGAATTTATTTTAGTATCCTTTCATATTTTGTAAACCTTTAACTAAATTTTGATGAACAAATTCAGCGATTTAAAAGCGAGCAAAGGCAAAACTCAACGGGTAAAAAAAAACTTTTTATCAAAGCTGTATATAAGTAAAGCGTCGGCACTCCCATACTATAACATGACGCCAAATTGCAGCGCCAATCCACTGCAGTGGTGGCGATGTAAACTAAATCTCTTCCCCTCCTCCTCTCCCCTGCAGTGATGTCATGGAGGTTAGAAGTAAGATGGAGAGGCCGCAATGAGTTTTGACACGATTGGATGTAAATATTTTGCAATTGCGTCGTAATTATATATATAAATGTATATATTTTCTATTTGTACAGTATTTTAGAGTCCTAAGTATATGAAAAGAATACATTTTTAAGCAAAGTTTATTGTTATTAACATTAAAATTATGCGTTATTTCTTTTCCACTTACAGAGCTTCTACCGAAAATACTTTCTTAAATATGACATGATTTTTTAGCTTCTGAGACATCTTTTAAATGAAAAGAAGTCAATTTGTAATTAATGCTCAATTCGGTCCATTTCAAATTAGCGCTCTTTCTATTTTAATAGTGCAATACATTAAATAGTACATAACTTTCTCTGAATATTTCTGAAAGGGAATTAAAAAAAATGATGTTTTAAAATATTATTAAAAACTTGTACCTGCGTTATTATAAAATATAGGGGAATAATTCTTTTAATTATCAGATTTTTTTTCCTTTAATTTCAACAATACATATCCTAAAACTCCTCTTTATTACTTCCTTAAGTACGCATCGTCTCAAGGAAACGTGTAGAAATGTATTCCATCAGATTTCGACGAAATCTTACTCTTGCAATCCTTAAATCCGCAGTATCGATACGCCATTAGAGAAAATTTTTAAAAAAATTGGTTCTGAAAAGAGCCCTTTGTAATTAAAAAGTACAAAATTAATAAGTTATAAATAACACAACCAAGGCACGTTAGAAGCTAACAAGATTTGGGTAGAATCAAACAAACAACCAAATCAAAACAAACTAATGACTGAAAAGAAAAGGAGCATGCGCAGTTTTACTGATTGTATTTCCACATCGCCACCGCTACGAGCGTTGCAGTCCTTTCGAAGCGCAATTTCTCCCATTGAAGTGTCGACGCTTTACTTACATACAGCTTTGCTTTTTATCCCCTGCGCGCGAAACTCTGTATCGGAAATTCTAAAGATATGTTCATTTAAAAATTATTTGGCCATATTCCTCTTGAAATGAATTGTATGGTTTAAGTGCGGATAACACGATATTTAATAAATAATGGTAACAGACAAAACGTTAAAACAACGCCTCTTTAGAAGTAGTTTAAAATCTGAAACCTTTCAGATTTTTTTTAAATTATTTTATTTTTAATTTTTAATGTGTTTAACTCTATTTATTAAATATCACATTCTTCGTACTTACGCCACAAGGAATGCAACAGCGTGTATTTAAAATTCCCGGTTGAGTGTTAGAGTTTGCCATACATATTTTTACACTCGCTATATTATTTCTTTAAAAACTAGCCGCGCGCAAAGCCAGCTGCCCAAAATAGTTACCATGAAAAAGAAAAAACTGCACAAAACAACAGAAAAAACGAAAACCTGAAATGATTCAGATTTTAAATTACGTCCAAAGGGTCGTTTTCGTAGCAAGTTGTGTAGTACCTTTATTTATTAAATATCATGTTCTTCGCACTTAAACCATAAAATTTAGTTAAAGAACAAAACCTTAAAATAATTTTAAACTGAGCATATCTTTAGAATTTCCTATACACAGTCTCAGGCGCTGGAGATTAAAATGTTTCTTTCCTTACAATGTTGCCATTGCTCGATTTCAGATCCTTGAGTTTGTTAATCAAATATTCGTTAAAGTTTTACAAAATATGAAATAGATACCAAAACAAATTCCAAATTTCAAATTTGGAATTCCAGATGTCCACATTCGCAACAGAATTGCGTCTTTCAAAATTCGATGGCTCTAGGTACTGTCGTTTTATTCACAAAGCGAGAAACATACATACATTTATGCACATTCTTCATGATTTAATTTCTTTAAATATAATACAGGGCTGCAATATTTGGTGGCAACAGTTTGAAAACTGAACCGACATTTAATGTTTCCGAGGCAAAATCGGAAAACGAAAACAATAGTCATTCAGGGACAAAGCCCCTTTGGACTAATAATGATTTTTATGAGTCATCCCAGTGTAATTTTATAAACAAATTTAATATTTCTAATTAGATAGATCATGACCTTAATGCATATTAGTTTAACAAATTACATTAAAAAGTAAAAGAATTTTATGAACTGCGCTAAACGCTTAAAAATCTCTCAATCAGTTTGTTACTGATTGAGAGCATATATATATATATATATATATATGCCCAGTTCCTTACTCGGTTTACAAGTACTTATCCAGTCGGTCTTTATTTTCGCAATAGTCATATACTTCCAATTATACAAAGGAAATGTACGTGTTTCGGCACAGTTGAATTTAAAAAAAAAATTATTTTCGACAAATAACGAAATCTAAATACCTACATAATTTTCAACAGTCTATATTTCAAGAAAAAAAATATGTATAATTTAATTCGCGGTACAAGGAAGTCATATGGTGTCCACTTCAGATTTTTTTATTTAAGAAAAATATACTTGTGCATTGTTAAATTCTGAGTATTAGAGCCACATCTATTATTTTGCATGCAACAGTACCACACTGAAATTGCGATATATTGCTTTACGTAATTTTCCGGTACTCTAACACTTAAAAAATATCGGAATATAGTTGCAACGCTTTCGCGGGGAATCGAACCACGGGCTGCTTGGTTACGCGTCGAGCGCGCTGACCACTACAGCACGAAGACATGCAAAGAAGGCCGGAGAAATACCCTATAACTCTCCCTTTTAAAGGGCGACTGTTGTTTTGGAAACCCAATCGCCAAATCCCGGTGGTGGAAAATCATCACCCACCATTTTGTTAATTCGGGCAACATTTGTAGAGAATTAGGTTTATTTCGGAAGCAGAAAAATGAAAAATGAACAACGCCTTTGCCGGGAATCGAACCACGGACCTCTCGGTTACGCGTCGAGCGTGCTGACCACTGCACCACGAAGGAGTGCGAGGAAAGCGGGAGAAATGCCTTATATACTACCGCTTTTAAAGGGGTGACTGAAGATTAGGGGCCCCAATTGCCAAATCTTGGTGGTGGTGAATCATCATTCACCACTTTTTTTTTTACTTCGGGAGGCAGTTTTTGAAGCAAAAGAATGAAAAATGAGCAACGCCTTTGCCGGGAATCGAAGCACGGACCTCTCGGTTACGCGTCGAGCATGCTGACCACTACACCACGAAGGCATGCGAGGAAGGCGGGAGATATGTCTTATACCTTTGGGCTAATTTTAAGAATAGTTTTCCTTTTTGTTTATTTTAAACATGTTTATTTCATAACATGTTTTCGTACTGAAAATTAACATATTCTTACACATATTCAGAACATACATGAAAAATACTTTTGATAAACGGAAAATAGTAAATCACGAATCTAAATCTAAAATATAGAAAATCACGAATCTATAGCATAATGGTTAGTCTGGTTTAAATTATAGTCTTTCGATGTGTTTCGCTAAAATGTTCAATGACGAAAATCTTTATCACTTGCTAAAAGTTATACGCAACAAAAGCACATAAATATCAAAAGTTTTTAGGTAAAATTTCTGCATGTCCATTAAATTTTCTATAATTTAACTCAATTATTGAATAAATCAGTCATTTCAATAATTAATGAAAGCATTTGAACATTACGCTATTTAAAAGAAATTTAGAAAGCTATAGCAGCACGTCATTTTCTTATTTATAAGTAAATGAATGAGAACTTCAGCAGGTTCAATAATTCTTCGTGACTGATCATGATTACGAATAACATTTCTTAAAAGCGAAACTAGATAATGACGCCTCCTTTTCTCTTGATTCAAAGTAATTTACCAACTCAAAACTCTTAGTATGAAAGGCCGGAATCTTACGATTACCACAGACAGCTGCTCAGAAGAAAAGAAAAAATATATCTAATTACCCGCACCTACAACTTTCCCACATCTGCGAAATAAGCCACCAGATTCTTTTCCTTCACCAAGGACTGTAAGATCTTAAACTTTCCCAAACAACCTCTCAACCTCTTACTTTTTGCACACCCACGCCCCCTGCCGTCTCGAGCAGATATTAAGAAGGGACATTCATCATGTTCATGTGACAGTGTCGCGCCTTTGGTGTTTGGACATGTCACCGAAGAGGTGTTTGCAATCAAGGGGCAAGAAGAGAAGGACGGCAAATGAGTGTCTTTATTTTGTGACAAGGTACAAGTGACAAGCATTGTTGATTCGCTACACGGCATTTCTCACAGACTTTATTATGTATATCTCTTGTTGACGAGAAAACTTCAGCTTTATCGTAAGTGAGGCATTATGGCACTTTCAGAATAAGCTGAAAGAAGACATCTGCATCCAAATACGTAAACAACTGTATAAGACATAGTATTGCTCGATATATAGAGGGAAATAAGGCCATCATTTCTTACTAATGCGATTACAAAAGTATTCAAAGTATTAAATTTTATGTAAATAAATAAATAAATATAAGAGATAATCAATAAAATGCAAAAAGCGGAATTTTAAATTACGGCCAAAGCGCCATTTGTTTAACATTTTGTGTGTTACCTTTATTAAATATCATGTTTTTCGCACCAAAACCATAAAATTCAGTTAAAGGGTAATATAGCAATATAATTTTTAAATAAGTATATCTTTAGAATTTCCGACACACAGTCTCGAGCGCTGGAGATAAAAATATTTGTTCTGTACAACGTTGCCATTGCTCGCTTTGAAATCCTTGATTTTGTTAATCAAAAATTCGCTAAAGTTTTACAAAATAGGAAATCGATAATTAAACAATTCCAAATTTCACTTCAGATTCGGACTTCTAGATACCCATATTCGGGTGGAAACGTTCGTTATTCGAAATTGGATGTGTCTAGGTACCGTTATTTTATCACAGTACGAGAAACATATATACATTTATGCAGATTCTTCATTATTTAATTTCTTTAAATATAATACAGAGCGATAATATTTGGTGGCAACACTTTGAAAAGTGAAACAACGTTTTTAGAGAATCCACCCCAAATGCCAAAACAAAATTAATAGTCCTTGCAAATTGTCTCTTCCCTTCTGGGCTAACGGTACTTTGGGTTAAAAACTCTATTTTACTTTATCACATTCCTAATAGCTAATGAATTCAATTCCATAACGAAATTTAGAGCCTTAGATATTAAATTAAGTGTAATTCTTCAATTACAACATCCACAAATGCTTAAATCCATTGCATTAGTCTGAAAAAGTAGAAACTAGAATGGCATAAATAAGTATATATACATCCATATACGTGATATTTCCATGAAATTAAGCTTGCTAAGTTTAGAGCTATAATTTTATGGGTTCTATAATTTTGTTTCTCTTAAGTAGACCCAAAACTAAATTTTAAAAGACAATAACAGCTAGAAACTATTTTTAAAGTAATCAACACTGTAAAGCATTGAAATGAAAATTCACAGTTTCCGCTATGGAAAATGAGAGTACAATTTTTAGCATCGTTTAGAAATCATTTTGTAAGTAGAATTAGAGAAAGAACTTAGATAGCGTATTGCTTGCAAATCTCACAGGAACCATTATAAGAAAACTGCAACACTAAAATACATTTCACAAAGATTTAGTTTTATCATTAGCCACGAATAATAAATTTTCCTCATTTTATGTTTTGATGTAAACATTATTATTACGTGTACTAATAACGTGAATTAGTTGGATAATATTGTAGAAAACTTTTAACTAAACAATACTGTTCCATTTTACGACCATTAAATTTATTAATGGGAATTCTAACATCTCAAAAGGCTTACTGGTAAAATTATATTTATCATTATAAGTATTAACCAAATATGAAATAATATCCTAAATAGCTTAACAATAATACTAGTTGAAACTCTGATTAATAAATACAAAATTATATTTATATCTTGCTCAAAAGGTACGTCAGTTGTATTGAAATTCAGTTCAATTTTTTCATTTGCATTTGTCAAAAGGATTTTCCCACATAACTCTACCTGAATTTTAGGAAACCATTAACGAAGGAAGAATATACATACATAGCATTTCTTAAACAATTGGCCTTTTTCTGTTTAAAATCCTCAAAGCTACCTTAGTATTCACATTATGTTTGTTGTCCGCAAGAGTGAAACGCTCAAGGCTACTTACTTTCAGTTCTTTTCTACATGTACTCTAATTTTCTTTTTAATCACAATTAGCTGCTACGTTCGTGTTATTTTCTTTTTTATAAGTAAATGAATAATAACTTTAGCAAGTTCAATAATTCTTCGCTGACTGATCACGTTTACGTATGTCATTGCTTGAAAGCGAAACTAGGTAATGCTGCAAACTCATACTATGACACAAATTTATTAATTTGTTACTACCACTTGTTTTCGTCTATGTATTTACCACAGCACAGACGAACTAAAAAGCAATTTCACATTTTTCATGTGTTTAAAGTACTTTTCTATGAACTTTACTCTGCATTGCGTTGGAATATCTGGAGATTTTGGAACAAGTCTCAAGTTGGTTTTGTTGTTATACACATCTTGTGTGCTATTGCTATCATAATTAAGCTCGATGTTCGAAGAACGTTTAGGGAATTATCCCTAAGGCACGACAAAAGTCAGGAGAAGGGTGTAAAGGACTCTTTATTAATTCAAATATGTTCACAAATGGCACCAAATCGTGTTTACGAAAGCCAACACTTTTGGCTTGACTCTGTTGCGTAGCGAAATTAAGCTAATTAATTAATTCATTCATTTATATTTTAAGGTATGCTACACAACGTATATTTTATTTAATTTCTGTGTAAATTTGGTTTACCTTTAATTAGAGTTTTCTACTTAAGATAGTAAGTTCGTTACTTTCGTTTTTGGAACGCGCTTGGCTGCAGACAATGGAAATAGGTGTGTGTTTCATAATATAATCTGCATTTTAAAATACTTAAATTGCGTTAGTATAATTATAACTTGTACTAGAAGAAACAGAAACATCTGCACTTTAATTTAAAATTACTTTCAAGTTGATACCTTAATTAGTTTGTGAAATATACTCATTTAATTAACAACGTTTTGTATCTTTCGTGAGATTGCTGTCTTGTCATTTTTAAGCTGCCTTGGTGTGATTTATTAGGAAGGTCACTTTGTGCTTCCGGCAGAGTTTTAGGGTTGCTATCAGCAGGTGTTTTTATTTGGCGAGTTTCTGGCGATCCTTCTGGTGATATTAAGGATTAAGGAAAGGTGTTGAATTAACATTTTGAAAAGAAGAATTTTTATGCTGTTTTCTTTGGGGCGTTTTTGTCAGGAATTGTCACCCTTTTGAGCGAACCTTGGTGCCGTTGGTAAGCTTTTGTAACGAAAAGCCGGTGCACGCGACTTTCCGCTCTCTCTTGAACGCTCTTGAACTCGCTTCATTCCCGGTATAGCGGTGGGACGTCGAGCAACTTCTTGCTTCTCTGACTTCAGCATAAAAATATCTGTTTAGTTCGCCTGGTTAATATCGTTCAACATCTAACATTCGTGTCCCTTTTGCCGTAGCTTCTTCTAAAGGACATGCTGTTCAGTTATCTTCAAGAAAGGAAACTTTGGAAGTTTGTCTTTGGAATAAGTCCTGTACAGCTGAATTCTCCTGTTCTTCCTGAATTTTGGAATGGAAATGGTCATCGTCCAGTTTAAAGACGTTTGGGCTTCTGCACCGAACCGTTGATGTTTTTTCTTCATTCTACCAGGGAACCTACGGTCCAGTTCGTCTTTGGACTGTATCCTGTACGGTTGAGTTCTTCGGTTCTACGTGAGTTTTGGAATGATGACGGTCATTCTTATCCTCTGTGCGTTACAAGTCCGACGAGTATTTGTGGAAGTTCCATCGGAGTCCAGGAGGTAGCAGTCAGTTAAGTCATAAATTTAGAAATCTAAGAGGTGTTGAGCATCATCGATGTTAATAATATTCATTAGGGTAAAGTTTTAAGGTTTAATTTTATACGTAAATTTATTGGCAGTAGTACTGTAGTTAAATCTTTTACTTAATTTCTAGAAATCCCGGTTTTAGATGTGTGCCGCGTCGTCGGGTGCGTAATGGCAAACCGCACATTGAGTTGATCAATGTTAACGAATTTCACTTACTGCGCATGCTCAATAGTGTACCGTTGGCGTGGGAGAAAATACTGGGGAATAAAAATAAACAACCCTACAAAAGCCTGGTCTTCATGTAGGCCTTAGCGACTCTTTGCGATTGCAATACTACAGACACTTTTTTTGTGCTTATTGCTCTTGCTTCTGTTTCATTTCGTTTTGGTTTATTTTGTTCATAAACATTACATTTAATATCAGTTATCTGTAATAATTTCTTTGGATTTAATTCAGTCATTTAAACTAGATATATTCCTTAAGTTGTTAACGTATTTATGAATGGAACGCATGGTAAATAATCGATTGCTTTTATTCCTCAGAAGTACAATCAATAAACATTCAGCTCATGTACAATCAATAAACAACATCATGTAATGTTTCCTGTTTTGTAATCCTTCTTAAACGAAAATTTGGGCAGTTTACAATCGATATTTACACTCTAAGTAATGAAGCACCGTACAACCTAGCAAGTTTTAAAACCCCGAACTGTTAACGTCCAAATAACAGAATATCAACCATATACCATATTTGTTTTCTTTTAAAATTACGCCAAACCCGTAATTGCGCTAAATACTCTTCTGAGCATGCGCAGTGTGGGTAATTCGTTTAACATTGTTCAACTGAATGTGCTGTCTGCCATTACGCTCCCCGGGTCCATGCAATAGTTAAGCACCTGTTTGAATGCAGTTCCTTATTATTGTTAACAGAAAATATTGGTATCTAAAGGTAACGAATTTTGGATGAAAGCTTGATAAGGGTTTAAGTAAATGATTGTAGCGAAATTGTTAAATAACTGGTTAAAAATGCCAAGGTACAATCCTAATTGATTTTTTTTAATTAATGCGTTAAAATACTTTTTCAAATTCGTTAATTGTCTTCTTGTATTTCAATAATATCATGTCAGGTTAATCTAAAGCAATATATTATGAAGTATGATTTAGAATGTAAACAAATTATGCCTTGACATTTTAATTGTACAATATTTTTTTTTACTTCCGGGAGCATAAAACTCTATTTGCTAACGTTTAAATTAATTTTAATAGTAAAATAAAAGTCTGTTTCATTTATAGATTTAGTACGTATGATGTTTTATTTTATTATCTGGTAAGCTTATACATGATACACACCAGTTATCATTAGGTTGTTCGGGTATTTGGTTTAACTAAGGCACTAACATAACAAGTCAAAAGGTGAGAAATAACTTAAATGAAGTTAAGTTAGCCTTAGCTGTGAGTTGGCTCTGACTCGAAACGTCGGCGTAAACAAGCTTAATGGCAAGAAGCGCTCAGAGCCACAGAAATCTAATAGCTAGAGCATTCAAGATAGAAACGTGTCGTTCAAGTAGGCAGAACACGCTTTGATTTCTCCTTTTAAACCTTCTGCTAAGTACTAACTTCTTTCTACCTCATTTAAATGCACGTACGCTAGATCATTTACATTCTGACAAGAAAGTGTGAGTTGAAAGCAAGAGCAATAGGAAAGGTTGTTTGAAAATAAAATAATTGTTAAGTAAATTAAACAAATCTGCACTTATAAAATGGTTGATGCATTAGCAATTTGGGGTACGTTATTCCAGACTATTATTCCAATTGAGTATGATTCTGAATTTGCTTAAAATATGATTTGATTCTAATAATTATATGCATGACTTATGTACATATATACACGCTCAAATGCATGTTTCTAAAGTTAGCAAAAAAAAAAGGAAGTTTGCAATGTAGTGACTTCCTGTTATTCAGAATAGGCAGGTCAAACTATTTTCATATCAGAAGTATGCAACTTAAATTTGCATTTTAATAAGCATAAGATAGCTTTCTAACGTAGTTTTGAAGTCGGAAGGTTTCCAACTCGCATGTCAGAAGGGGACATTTTTGGAAATTTGGGCAAATAATTTAAGATAAAATGCTATTAAAGTGAGATGTTTTCCAACAAATATTTTGTAAAACATTTGTTAGGAAACAAAAAAAAATCACTCATAAAATTGCAAAATCTAGATAGATTTAATCGGAATTCAAATGTATACCTGAATGTCCAGCAAGCTTACAGAAATGGCCATATTTACTGTAGCGCTTCTCTCGACTATTGAACAAATTCAATTTTTATTTATTGTTCCTGAAGACAAAATTCATTGCAGAGAAGGAACTAAATTTAGTGAAAACTGAAAATGTTTTCTGTAGTAATTGGGGGTTTGCTTAAACTTCTCTCGAAAAATTAAGGTTTAGTAAAGTATGACATCAAAAAAGTTAGAAATATTAGAATCCTTTTATGAGCCAAAATAAAATCCTATAAAAATATTAAGAGCTGTATTTATATGGCATGTAATAGATATATATATAAAATACACTAAATAATATTTTGTAATCACAGTAAGGGCTACATAAGCACTTACAATAATAAACAATAAGGGCTGCATAAGCACTTACTGCAAGACTGTACACATATCAAAATGTAGGAATAGAATCGTTGTGTTATTTATGCACAATTTGAAAGGCAAGAATTCATAAAAGCTTTTATCTGGCTGATAGTGACTGCGATAATTTTTTATAACTATTCTACAGAACGCCTTCGTACTGTAAGGTTTATCCTAATTTTATATAACAGTTGTTTTAAGTTTGTGCATCTTTCATGTCCATTCTAGTTTCAGCTTACAATTTCCTACCAGAATATATTTTCAGAAACGTGGTTAATGCGAATGAGTAAGAGTAGTATTTAAGTCAATGTTTCACTGACTTCGTTAGAGAGCTTGAGTTCCAGACTAGCGCGCGTTTGCCTTTTGGTTACGCCTCTCTAAGCTATTGTTGCGTTCGGCCGTATTTTAGGCCTTTGTTTGGCTTCACCAACTTAATTAAGATTTAGGCGCCAACTACTTAGTATCTTGATAGCTTCGGCTATATCTTTCAGTTAGCTTTAGCTAAGCTTAGTTAAGTTTAATTTCATATTAAGTTCAAGCTCAAGTGGAGGCTTTGCTGTACAGTTCGAGTTAGGAGCTCATTGTGTCATATTAATTTTGAGAAATAAAGAGTAGTTAACATTTCTTGAGTCTTACGTCTCTGTTCGCACACTTAAGCAATTATTCGTTTATTAGTGTTTGGGGTTTTTGAAAGTTTGAAATGTGAATTAAATAGGTGAAACCCCACAACACATCGAGAGATAAAAGAATGATGTACTTGCAGTTAGAGGAGCTCTTTATATGTATACATATGTATATATAGAGAGATAGGTAGATAAATAGACAATTTTTTGTATGCGTAAATGTTACTGATCATTTGAATTATTGGCTTGTTTTCTTTCTAAACCCTACACTCACACTTCTGCGTGGTGGAAATTCTAGCGGCTGGGTGACGATATGGGAGTTTAATGATTTTCCGAAGGATAATGCGAACGCGAGCCAGTTCACCGTAAATTCCCTCACGAAAGCACCTCTTCCCTTAGGTAAAAAACCTTCATATCCTTCGCCAGTATCGTTAACCTAATCCAAAATGTTCTTATATTACGAATTTTACTTCTTTAATACTAAATTCATTAGTTACTTAATAACTGTTTTAATTCTTTGGTTCCTTAAGTAATTTTTTAGTTCTTTGGTAGTCTTTTTAATTTTACTTCTTTGTTTAATAGTCTTCAAACGCTGTCGTTTTCGATCACTGATCTTATGCGCGCATTTGTTTTCTACTTTTGTCAAGTCTTTGTATTAATATCTTCAAATATGTCTTATAACCAATTATTCATTGATATAAACTGTACTGTAGCACAGTATATTTGAATACTGACTAGTCTATACGCATTTTTATATCCAGCGCGCAAGAATGTGTATCGGAAATTCTAAAGATGTGCTCTTTTAAATATTTTGTGATATTGCTGTTGAATTGAATTTTATGGTTTAAGTCTGAAGAACATATTTAATAAATAAGGGTAACACACAAAACGTTAAAAAAGCGCCTTTGAGCGTAATATGAAATCTGAATGCTTTCAGATTTTATTTTTTTTTTACAAATTTATTTTGTTTTTCAGTGCATATTACTGTTACTAATAATAGCTCGAATATCGATTGCTTCATATTTTTAAGTGCAAGAAGAATTTATGACTCAAGTCACTAAAATTAACAAATAATATTTATCGCAATTTTCAGCTGGAACTACTACTTTCATTCAGATTTACCAAGAGAAATTCAGCAATAAAATCAACTTACTGTAATCTAAGATAGGCTAGGTAAAATAAGTCTAGATAAAATAAATTTCGTTAAATGGATTAATGAATCTCAATGCGGATTATTTGTTTGTCCACATAGTAATTCAAGTATATATCCATGAACATATAAAGGTACAGTTTTTATACAATTTCTGTACTGTTTTATTATATTTTGTAGGCTAATAAAAACATATGCCTATAGGTTTCGAAACCAGCTCTC
This sequence comes from Stegodyphus mimosarum, assembly GCA_000611955.2. NCBI lineage: Eukaryota > Metazoa > Arthropoda > Arachnida > Araneae > Eresidae > Stegodyphus > Stegodyphus mimosarum. The sequence goes on from KK114309.1 coordinate 64,688, forward strand.
GAAATATTTTATGTTACTTCCTCTTTCGCTGTTGTATCGAGCTATATGAATGATTCTCAAAAAAGAAAATTATCGTCTTACCCACTTTCTTTCTAGACCACTACCTCAGCAAAACTGAATTGTCACTGCCGCAGGCAGAAGCCAGAGAAAGCACGATAATAAGCTGCTCATGGTGACGTCACAGTCTCTTCATTTCAGTTCTCTCAAAAGACCTTTGTTGATCTGCATATTTTGTAGATGTAAAAAGCTGACACTAAAGAGAAAAGAAAGCAAAGTGTTAATATTATAAGCGTGATTTTTTGTGTTGTAACAAAGATTAGTTTCAGTATGCAGCCTGAGTCAAAAATGTATTATATTTTCAAGAAGACATAGCTGCTGCATAAAGAATACTAAAAATATATTTGAATTCCTTATTAACCTTTTACGAAGGCGTATTCTGTAAATATTTTATAATGCTAGATGGGAAAATATAAGGACGAATAATGAGTTATTAATATTAAATTTTATTCAAAATTTTTACATATATTAAATAAGAAAAAGCGTCTAGCAGAGTAAAGTCTAGCCCTGCAATCTTCGCATCAGAGATTTAAAATGTTACTTTTTAACGTTAGAAACGTCCTTAGTGGAACCATGACACAACCGTTAGACTATTAAGTTGCATTATATTACATTATTATATACAAATAATTCATCGTCCTTTGTAGGAATGTTACAGCATAGAATTTAAAGTCTTGCATGAGAACTTGCATATAATCAATTTTCATAGAGTCTTTGAGTAAAATATAAGATTTTTAGCTTTTTTTTATTGTCGTGTTGTTATGTTATGACTCATCTCACTTGCCTGACAATAACATCAGAACAAACCCACGAAGCTTATCGTGGCAAGGAGTGTAAGATTGCGCTTGTTGTTGACAAGAGCCTTGAGCGCTATACAGGTGTGACAGTACGACATTGCTCAGTTCCGCCCCAAATTTTGGCGGAGAACACCCCAGAGAGACGGATCCGAAAGTCTCCCACCCCTCCTTCCATACCATCAACCCCTCGAGAGGACTTCCGGCTCGCCCCATATTTGGAGTGTCTCCATGCCGCAAAAACACTATACATTTACAAACATCCGTGTTTTATCCGGGATTCGAACCCGGGTTCTTGGTACAGAACGCAAGAGTTGGACCCCCGTCCTGGGGCTGTTTTTCGGGTGAGCTGTCCAAGCTCCTGAGACCCCCTCGCCGACGACGCAGACCCCATAGTCCCGGCTCGGCCCTATGAAAGGCAATGGGATACGTAGTCCCCGTATCGAAACTATGAGGGCCAAATTCCCGACGACAAGGTCGGTGATCTCCGATCTAGCTCCACACACAGCCAAAGGAACAAACACGACATTACCAGTACGGTTCCTGCCAAGCCTGAACCAACCTAAGAATAAACTCGGGCTCTAGTCCTGTGAAGACAACTTATATGCCCCCGTGGTTGAGACTGCCTAAGTACAGATCTTAGCCAGTACTTCCCAGGAATTCTCCTGAGTCAACCCCCGGGGGGAGGGTTCTTGGTACAGCAGTCAGCATTGCCAACCACTATCCCGGTAGTTTATCTTTAACCCTCTCAGCGTTACTTATGGAAAATTACGTACAGACGGTTCGCTTTCTTAATCATTACACATGAAAATTTTTGCCAGCTTTTAATACATCTGATTTCGGGTGGGATGTATATTAGAAGAAAAGGAATCAAAGTACAAGGTGTCATTTTTTAATTATAATCAAGACTATACCATATATTCACGACATTTTGAGGAACTTTAAAATTTCAGGGCTAAACCCGTAACGCACGGAGGTTCAAACATAATCACAGTGTAATTGCTGACAAAACTAGCTTTTAGGCGTAATACATAAAATTCTTAATAATTTAAACTCGTATTTTGTTTTCTAGTAATCTAACTATTTCAAGTAATTCTAAATACATTTAGGGTGTGGTATCAAATTCAGGATTTACTAAATAAACTGTATGAGCTTTTTCAGCATTGTTTAAATTAATAAAAATATTTCTATATTTTTTTTCTCTTAGGATTTGTATACTGTTGATTTCACCCGTATCTATTTCACTTTCAACTTCTGCATCTCGTCTAACTGTTTACAGCATAATACTGTAACCAATTTTCTCACGTGTTATCACAATTCTTTGAAAATGAATCTTCCAGTAACTTTCATCACTGATCGTTGTCTATCGATTCCAGTTTCCTTTATAAGGTTCTAAATTAAATAATCGTGTATTCTAAAGTATTTTAAATGACTTTTCCATTATATGCAAATTATTATATTCATTGCATTTAACAAATATATCAACTCAGCTACACATTTTAAATCCATGGGTTTCTATGTAATTCTGTTTCGTTTACTGTTTTTAACACTGCGCTTTATTTAACGGAATTTGAAAGCTTTTATAATATCCCTGTTTAAATCCGAAATGATATATATTGTGTTCTTGGTAAAAACACATTAATTAAATTTTTTCAGAACGGCATGTAACACAATTATTGAATAATAAAGCTATTGTCTAAGGTTTCAATTTACCACTCCATTTCACAACAAAAAGCTTTGAAAATATAAAATGTCATGTCTTATTTTTGTTTATGATTAAAGTATTTTCTCGCTCTCTTCCGCATCCGTTTGTGGTATTTTGGAAGCACACTCTACGACTATTCGAGAGGACCAAGGTTCGAGTCCCGACAAGAGCATTGTACATTTTTCATTTCTCCTGCTTCCAAAAAAAAACTAATGACTCTATATATGGCTCCCGAATTAAAAGGTGATGGACAATAATTCTTCGCCACCGGGATTTCCCGATTGGATTCCCTAATCCCCTATCGCTCTTTTAAAAGGGGGGGGTAATATAAGGTATTTTCTCCCTCCTTTCCGCGTGCCTTCATGGCCTGGAAATGTATTCGAAGCATACTCGCCGCGTAATTGAGAGGTCCAGAGTTCGAGTCTCGGGAACGGCACTGTACAATTTTCACATCTCCTACTTCACAAAAACACCTAATGATTGCACAAAGTGATAAACTAATTTCGTAATTTCACGGCACTTTTTTAAATACTGATATAATTTTTACCATAGTCAAATCCATTCCCAAATTTTTATTGCTGTATCGATAATTACACGTTCATAATACAACAATACTTTCCTTCAGTTTCTTTTCAATTTAAACATTAATGTTTATCCTGATAAGGTGAGTCTAAAAGAAGTTAATTTCATCTCTTTATTACAATTTTTATTATAAATTTTTTGAGATTCGTATTCGTTTATCATCGCTCCAGATAAAATGTCTTTACGGTTTATCATTTTTCAGAGTGTAAGTTGAATGATATTCTGCGCCATCCTTTTCATCATGCACTTTCTGATGAACCAATTCTTCTCCCAGCATTTTAGCGAACACTGCAGTTTTTGTCATGGAAAGAACTCAGAAATAAAATCATATTTTCAAGTCTATCGAATTGAAGCTAGTGTGAAACGCAGTTCTATATTATTAGAATTAGAATATTAGAATTATTATAATTACAAAATGCTTCTTTCAGTACATTTTTCAGATTATTTATCGGATTTGGCACCTGTAGGCAAATTTTTCCCTAAAGTGAAGTTTCACCTCAAAAGTTCTTTCTTTGTAATATTGTAGCTAAATTAGTAGTTCTTGAAAGCTAGAATACTTAATACTATGAAGCGAATTCTCGCACGCGGATGACGAGTCCAAAGGATGGTTAAAATCCCCCTTTATTCTAACTTAAAATGATTCACAGATGGCCCCTTCTTGGGCTTACAGCAAGCCTCCATTTGCACTTTAACTCAAGATAAAAAATTAAAAAATAATCTAATACTAACTAAACTAAAACCACCGAAGTTGCACAGAATTATAAATAACTAACATATTAAATAACTAACAGGTTTGGATCGTATTAAACATCACGGGCTAATGCTAGCAGGCACGTAAAAACACTGCCGATTCCTGAGATTAGACTTAAAACAACCACGTAGCCAGAAGGCAGAACACGCTCTCCTAACTCTCTACTAGGCTCTTCTAAGCTCTTCTTCTAGTGAAGTGACCGAGACTTCAACTTAAATACTAATTTCTACCTCATTTACATAAAACACAATCCTGAAAACTCATTCTGATAGATAATCATAAGTGGGAAACAAGAAGGTAAAGGAAAGTGTTGTTCCAAAATAAAAATAACTATTCGAAAATTAAAATAAACCCCTACAACATCATTTAAGACATCCAGAAATATATCCAGAGATAAAAAAATAGTTCAAAGGAATCAAATAGCTGTTTGAATATATGAAGTGCTGCATGAACCTACAATGATAACATATAAAATGCTAAAATGTAAGACTACTGCCTGCTCTGCCCTGTCAATTTTAGATTTAACACGAACTAATCGTAAAAGTAATTTATATATTGTCTTCGGTTCTTGGAAATGTTAATGTAATGCACGGCTCATATTATTAACCAGTATAACACAAAGGATATTTCATATACCGTTTTGAATACCTGCAAATATTAATGCTTGTTTGATTCCAGTCTGGTTTTTAGATACTATTCCGTTGGAGCGGCGTCAGTTAAAAATAAAGGAAAAAATTAGAAGAAAGCCGTGCTTCAACAACACGCCAAATATCGTGGCTCGAGAATTTAACTTTTGAAATATTTTGGTAGTGATTTCTAGTTGGCGTTTGAAATATCATCACTCATTATTTGTTTGCCATATACGCCATTTTTAATACGATGGTTTACACAGCATTGCAATTACCTAATGGCATAAAGGCTCCCATAAGATTCTTTCAGGACAAAGGAAAAATTCATAGCTATAGACTTTGTTCTCAAAATCATTCGTTGAAGTTAACGTTTGACTCAAAGCTCCCATGTGGCGTTGTTACGTAGCATGGGCACTGCTTGCCACCTATTTGATGCAATTTATGTGGCGTCCGTTATATTCAAAAACTGAAATTTTTTCTGCAATATTTAATGATATTTGTAATTTTATACCACCTGTTTAGATTGAATTTCACTTTGTTACTTTTCATTTATATGTAGAATATAGCAGATTAAAAAATTTAATAGAAAAATTTATTTTATTTAAGCATTAAGAAATTTTTACAAAATTACTTTTTACAGAACTAACTTTTTTATTCTTTTGAACTCTATACAATTTTATATTTCGCAACAATTGGTGGCAAAAAAAAGTAGCGCATTTTTAACTGACGCTGCTTCTAACGGAATAGTATCGGCTTTTATATATGCATGTAACGTTTTGTCTTATGTTTATTTATTCGGTCATTTATTTACTTCATTTTGCGTAAAGATTTTACTGTATCTTTTTGATTAATCAAACTTTGGGCTACTTATTTTATCTGAAAGTGTGATTTTGTAATATTGTATTATATATTCTGAGCTGACAGACTTTTGAATTTTAAAGATAATTTAATTAGAACAGGAGATCGGAGATATGGGCAAAAACCTTCATTAGGACCTTAATAATTTGAATCGCTAAATTGGCAAAATTTGTTGCGAGTTTAGCCATATTCTGGAAGCTTTAGGAAAACATATTTTCAAATCCCCCAAAAAGAGGTTGCCTACCGAGATATCCCAAATGCAGGGGCAAACTATGAAAATCTATTGTGTTGCAGCCATCGGTCAGGCATTTAAGTTCTTCAAAGTCATGCAACTGAATTTTGCTTCTGATTGTAGATTAGTGCTTCAGTCTTGGCTCTCTGACTGTGGTTATTTTGCTGATTTGTGATATTCTTCAAGAGTTTAAAAAAATTTGCTTTTCTTTGTTTTTCTCCCTAAATTACTTACAGCTGGTTATTTCGTTATACAAGTTTTATTTACTTTAATAAAGTGTTAATTTCTCCGTGTTCTTTAAAAATAATTATTAAGATATGTTACAATGTTATACCATTTGCAACAAAGCCGCTCCGATTCTCTTTTCGGACCTTTTCATTCTTAGCAAGAAGAAACTTCTGAACTTCTGTTTTGGAAACCTTTTGAAAAAGTCTGTTCGGATAAACTTCGCAAAGTTTCTTGGTACTTCCTGTTAAATGCAGGAATAAGATAGAAGGGCTTCAACGCAAGCTTCAGCTAACAAAGACATGTTACTTCTTTATCCTGTCTCAAAAGACTTTTTCTTCTTAAACCTGAGCAGCTGAAAATACTTTTTTATTCCTTTCGTTGCTCATAGCTGAGTATCAATAGGTTTTCTGAAAAGCAGATTTTGTGATTTCTGTTTCATACAATGTCACTCAAAGCTGAACAAAATTGGAAAATATCTATTTTCATAAAGGCAAAAGAATTCTGTTTCAGACTAAAACATTTTTAGAAAATTATTTAAAATGCTAACACTATCTCGTAAATACTGTAATCCTACATCTAACATAATTTGGTCATCCCTATTATTGGAACCGCACTCAGAAGTGTATGTATGTGTGCAGGCATGTATGTATGTGTATATATACACACATATACACATATACGTACATATGTGCATTTCTGAATTCGTTCATGATAACAGAAAAGTAATTTTTAAATCTAAAGATATAGGGCAACAGAATGTTCTCCATAGCAACACAATTAAAATATAATTTTAATTTGTTAAAAATTCTCTATAAAAATTTACATTACATTTTGAGACTAAAAATGTCGATAATTAAGCTTGGTTTTAAGATTTATGAAGCCAAATACCTTCGAAGAAATCACAAAACCATGTCACTTAATGCTGTCTATATTCAATATGCAAAAAAGTATTTCTAAGAGAGGCACAAGCAATTATGGTACTATTCCATTAGAGCGGCGTCAGTAAAAAATGAAGATAAAATGAGAAGAAAACAATGCTACAAAAACACGCCAAATATCGAGGCTCGAGATTTCCAGTTTTCGTTTGAAATATTATCTCACGCTATTTTTTCGCCATCTTTCGCTCTTTTTTTCAGTGCAATGGGTTTCACAATTTGGAAAGTACCTAAGGACGAAAAAGCTGCCATAATATTCCTTCAGAACAAAGGAATAATTTATGCCAATTAACTTTATTCTCAAAATCATTAGATGAAGTTAACTTTTGATTCCAATAAAGTACCTAAGGACGAAACAGCTGTCAAAATATTCCTTCAGAACAAAAGAATAATTCATGGCAATTAACTTTTTTCTCAAAATCATTAGATGAAGTTAACTTTCGATTCAAACAAAGTTCCTATATGGCATTGTTACGCACGGTCTTGCTATGAAAAAAGAATTGAGAACCAAAACGTGGTCTGAAGGCTCGCGTCTTTCTTTCCTCAATGCCGCTTATCTGTGGTATCAGGAGTTCACGTCGATTGAAATTTGCAACTTCAGTTAGAAATCAGCCATGATATGACAGTAGATTCGAATAACTACTTCAAGGAGGTATGTGAAAGTAGTTTGATGTCTCGTAAAAGAAGTAAATTCGATGGAGCCAACAAAAATCGTAGAAATAGACGAACGTTTCACAAAAAGGAAAAACAACGCTGGAAGTGCACTTTTTGTTTCATTTTTTATTTATCTGTAGAATATTTTAGATTAAAAAATTAAAAAGAAAAATTTCCTTTCTTTAACAGTGGGTATTAAGGGATTGTGCCGGAACAATGGATATTCAGGGGTTTGTCCCGGGAAAGCAAAGAATGTTTTCTAGTCGCCGTTCCCGATCGTTGTGCTACAATATTGATGACTTCCATTCAAGAAAACATCGCGGAGTACATTATATATATCGACATTATATTATATTGGCATTATATTTTCAGACTGCTGCAATGGATATAAGAAAGAGGAATTACGAAATGCTGGGTATGAACATTTCACTGTGAATTATATTCTTGTGGACTCCCCGAAATCGGATACCATACAGTGGAATGATTGTGGGGCAGAGCTAAATGGAGAAACAAACGTCATCAGGGCACTGCTTGCCACCATTTAGAGTCATATTTGATAGATTAATTTTTTCTCTAATACTTACTGATATTTATAATTTTATGCCACCTGTTAGATTGCTTTTTGTTAGTCCAAAGGGGCTTCGTCCCTGATAGACTATTGTTTTCGTTTTGCGACTTTGCGTCGAATCACGCTAAATGTCCGTTTCACTTTTCAAATTTTTGCCACCAAATATTATTGCTCTGTATTATAGTTGAAGAGATTAAATAATGAAGAATTTCCATAAATGTAGGTATGTTTCTCGCATTGTGATAAAACGACGGTACTTAGAGCCATCCAATTTTGAATGACCTAATCCTACGGCGAATATGGGCATCCGGAAGCCCAAATTTGAAATTGGAATTTGTTTTATTATCGATTTCATATTTTGTAAAACGTTAACGAATTTTTCGGTAACAAATTCAAGGACTTCAAAGCAAGCAATAGCAACGTTGTACAGGAAAAAAAAACATTTTTATCCCCAGCGCGTGAGATTGTGTGTCGAAAATTCTACAGATATATTGAATTAAAAATTATTTTGCGATATTGCTCTTGAACTGAATTTTATGGTTTAAGTACGAAGAACATGATATTTAATATATAAAGTTAACACACAAAATGCTAAGAAAAAGCCCCTTTGGACGTAATTTAAAATCTCAACCCTTTCAGATTTTCTTTCTTTGTTACTTTTTATTTATCTGTAGAACATTCTATATGCCACCTGTTTAGATTAAATTTCGTTTTGTTTTCTTTATGTGCAGAATATTCTAGATTAAAAAATTAAAAAGAAAATTTCCTTTCTTTAAGAATTATGAAATTAAAAATAATTTACTTTTTACAGAAATAATTCTTTTAGTCTTTGAATTCTACTATTATTTCGATTTCCATTGTAAAATATGATATAAATAAAAAACAGTTGGACATTCGAATTTCCAGACAACCATGTTTGGATGGATGATTCCATGCACTGAAAAATTTGTTTCTTTTACCCACAACGAGAGGAACATACATACATACCGTAAAGTACTTGTGTTGATACGCTACAAATATATATTCGGCAAGTAATACAGATATCGCAGCTTTTGAAAGGTCCTCGCTCTTAAAAGTGCTTTATTTTGTATGTGTTACCGAGTTTAAAAATAAGTTGATGTTCGACTAAAATGGCGACATTTGTTTCAAACTTTACTTGCAGATTCTTCATTGTTTAATAATAAAGATAATTCGTACCTAATATAATTTAAAGTGTATTTGATTTACAACTCTCATTTTATTTTGTATTGTATACGGTGAATCACCTACGTGCTATTTAACGCATGCAGAAGGAAGCAAATGTGTTACACGGAATGTAAATACTTAAATAATTTTAAGCCGTGTCTTGCCTCTTATTAAAATATCGAGAGAATGTCATCAGAATCACACACACACAGAAGAAACAGAAGAAAACGGAGAACCAGTTGTGGACGACCGTTAACAGTTCCAAAACGTGTAATAAATGATTGAAATTTAGATCGTAACCAGAGTTAATATATTTCTAACCATATACTGTAGAAGATAATGATCTCGGTCATATATATTAACAGCTTACGAGAATGAAAGGAGGAATTTCATGAGATCTCTGCGATGTCAATTAAAAAATCGATTAAAGTTTTTTATTTAATTAAATCGCTCAAAATGTTTGTATGCATGTGTTTTTAATAACAATAACGGCCAAATTTTCAGTTTTTGAGAATGCTTGTAACACATCGGAACCCATTCGAAGCCTTTCGAACGTCTGGTACGAATTTTTGCTCTTTTTTCTTCAATGTATATTGAATTTAAATGTTGAAACTAATATCAACTTCAGTGTATACTTAAATATGCTACAGATAATTTTTTAACAGCATGAACAAACGGAAAAGAGAAACGCCGAGCTGCAGTTGTTCTTTTTGCACTTTTTCTTCTTTTTTCTTTTCGCACCACCTTACTTTGTGAGGAACATTTTGTACCGTCGACTTACAGGATGGTGACTTGGAAGAAATGGTCCTATACTACGACCATCGATAAGACAGTATTTTATCCCATTAACTTTTCCTTTTGACTCGTCTTAGGAAATGAAGTGTACAGTGAAAATGTTATTTAATAATCTTGGCTACCTCAAAAAAAGAACAAGCAACAGAAAGCATTATACCAGACCTTCTTACCAGAAACATGCGCCAAAACTAATTATCGCCATGGCGTTTATTGTGCGGCTAATACCGTATGTATCGAACCTTATTCATATTTTTCGTGATTTGTTTATATGACTGGATTAAATAACAGCAGTTGCAATCTATTTTTCTAAATACATGCTACACCAGAACTTCTTGAATTCCTAAATTTAATTCTCGGATTTCCTATATAACAGAGTTTAAATCTAAAAATTAAATTATTTTAGTTACTTGAATTTCCTACGTTAACTTTACATAAATGCTTTAAAAATATCAAAAAATCTTTAAATCGAATTAAAATGCTAAAACTGACTACCAGTCGTGACGAAGTTAGAAATCAATCTTAAAGATACGTGTTTAAGAACTTAAGTTGCTCAAGAGCACGTTCATCTCATAATGAAATACCCACGCTTACATTAGAAATTTCTCATTTACATTAACTTAAAATTTCGATTTTCAAGTCAGATAATTTTATTAAAGAACTCTCGTCTTTTAGTTAAAATTTATGATACTCTCATTAAAATTGATATAAATATTAGTATAATTTACAAAACTCTTCCAAAGTATTGTAAGATGTATTCCAGGAGTCGTTAATCAAAAATATGTTTAGTTTATGGATAAAAATACATCCTTTATTTCTTGCATATTGTCATTTGCAAATGCTATAAAACCCGTTTCAGAAGTTCGTTTCGTAAAATCACAAATAATATTTACTGGGGAAATTTTTTCCATAAAGTTTCATCTTGAAATGTTTACCAATCTTACTGGTTTTAGTAACTTTCCGAATTTTGTTTCTTTTCAAAATTGAATTCTTAATTTTTTAAAGAAATAATTATTATTAAATCATCTTATTTTCGAAACTTGAACTAGCAACTACTCAATAATAAATAATTTAAAAATAAATTCATTGTATAATTTGAATCTTATTTTAAAAAGAAGGAATCATGCTGTATTAGATAACTTTATTTACGAAATTAATTGATGAACCTTTTTTCAGTCAGTCTATGAAAGTTTTATTGAATTCGAGATTTTAAACAATTTGTAAGAAAATGCAGAAAATTTAGTTCCAAATCCTATATTTACATAAAATTTAATGACTTAAATTGTGAAATAATTTGTTTGAAATTAAAATGAAAAGAATGAAATTTTAAAATAGCAATTTTACTCAAAATAATGTGTATTAAACATTGTTTAGGTTTAAAAATTAAAAGGTTTAAATATTAAAAAATTGTTTAAGTTTAAAAATAAAAGTAATTAACAGAGTTATAATTTTGGTATTACATCAGTAGAAAATTATTTTATGCATGAATATAATTTTGATAAACGTTTTCTCAATAAGCAATAATCATTTTCCCTTTAAAGAGGATTTTTATTTTAATCCCCTGAAACTTTCTTCAGATGGCTATGCTTTATGTCATTTAAAAGTATATAAGAGATGACTCAGTAAACAAAGATTTAGGGGGGGAAATTAATTTACGCATAAATAGTACCACGTATTACAAGTAAAAAATTCAACTTAAAGAGCGTTTATAATGGAAAGGAAGAAAATACCCAAAAAAAGTAACTCGGTAAATAAACTCAGTAAATAACTAAGAATAAAACAATGCAAACGGAAGGACAAAAGTTTGTGTTTCACATGTCAAAATAATAATGAAATTTGCGAAGATTTAAATGAAACTTCATACATAAATAAAAAGCATTTATTTATCTTTGTATCATTAAATGTATAGAAATGTTAAACGCCTTTATGATCGGAAACAATAAACTCTCTCAAAATTAAATAAGTAGTAATAAATAATATAACAGTAGTAGTAAATATATATATATATATATATATTTACTGTATGGTACAGGTATGTTAAAATCCTTTTGCTTTGTTTAGCAATTGGTCTTAATGAGACACTTGGGGTTTTTTGTAATTTTTTTTTGTTTTTTATTTTATTTCCTTTTTTAGTTAACTAAGTCTAAATTTTCTAGCTCATTGGGATCTCCCTTAAATTGTGTAATTTTTGACACTTGCCTAATTGGCTACTTTTGTATATTTGTAAACTAGCATTACAAATTTTTTAAAGGTTACTCTGTAGTCTTTGTTTTTAAGTCTTATGGCAGACGCGTTGGGAAAAGAAACGATAAGAATTGAGACCTACGGTTTTATGCAGATTTTTATCTTTGATTATCTGTTTAAAAAATTTTTTAGTTTTTGTCTCAATTATTGTCGTTTGACAAAACGCGTAATGGAGTTTACCTATGCACGAGTAATAATCCTTTTCCCCTGACGAGTCCATTAAAGCTCGACATAGGCTAAATTTCCATTTACTGCCATTTTTGCATTTTTGCTGGTTCAATTTCAATTTTAATTATGTTTGTGCCTTAATGTTTTTTACGTGTAGCAATTTTTAAAGTTGTTTTTCTTCAATACCAGCATTTTTTTTGTATTCTTACGTTTATCTATTGAGTAATTAATTTGTTAAAATGTTGTACCTTAGTTATGAGTATCAAATTTATGTTTAGGCAATTGCCTTAAGAACTTTTCGCTTTTTGCTAGGTTAGGTTATTCAATTATGGCAAAGCACACGAGGGCTATCTGCCTAAAGGGAAGCATGCCTTCGTGGAGGACTTTCTAAGGGAAACTGGCTCGCATACACGTTACACATGGGGAAAACCACGAAAACGCCCATGCAGCCAGCCCGTTCGCGGGATTCGAACCTCGGACCGAACTACCAGTGTTCAGCGTCTTTACCGCTCGGTCGCTGGTGGGCCCCCTTTTTGCTAGGAACAAGTCTATCATTTACATTTAGACAATTGCTATTAGAATTTACTTCCTTTACTTGGATTGATCCTAATTTTGCAGCTCAATGCGGGACCTATAGGTCACTTGTTCATATAATACTTCCTTTAACTTTATATATATAAGAAGGGTACTTACGGAAAATCCCGTCGATCACAAGAGACGGCGCCAATCGCGCCAAACCTAAAAAAATACAAGAAATAATACTACTACTAAATACAAGAATTTACTAAATACAAGAAAATACGTTCTATTCTTATTTTTCTTTCAAATTTATTATATTATCATTTATTTATATTTAATTTTCATTAAAAATTTCCATTATGTTTTCCATAATATCGCCATATCGTGGCAGATTTTTTTAGGCCGGTGAAATTCCATAACTTTGGAAATATTCAATAGCAGGCTCTTCTGTAGTAGACAGGTTCCAAATTTTAATAATTTTTTTCTCTCCAAAATGCGTGATGGAGGGGGAAAAAAGGAGTCTTTACTCAAGAATAATAACTAACACGTGTAATCAAGGTTACATCAAACCCAGCGTGTTTGAAGAAGACTTTTCCATTTTTGACGAAAAATCGCGTAGTTTGGCGTCTTTTCTTTAATAGGCAAAAATGGTCGACGGGTTTTTACGTAAGTACCAAAAGAAGAATGTCTATTTGTGTGTTTGTTCCAATTAATTTAGTCACTACTATAGCTATAGTCACCAAAGTTTCTACCATTCTTCTCTGAGTCCTTGAAAAGGTCTATGTCCACTTTTTCAAAAAAATAATAAAATAAAATCAGACATATTGCTTAAAAACTCTGAAAACGCTAATTTTCGCCCTCATCTTCCCGAATGGCAACAATCTCGCATGCTGAAGCTAAAAATTTGCTTTTCTTGATAAGCGTTGCCACTGATCGATTTCAAATCATAGAGCTTGTTAATTAAAAATTTCTAAGTATATTTCAACTAAATAAAAATAGCATTTCAAATATTAAATACATTCGCGATTCCAAAAATTCGCGAGAAGGCATTTCGACTGTTCCCATCTTTGTACGACTTTAATCACCCGAGATATTAATTAAAAACTCTGAAAACACTAATTTTCGCATTCCTTTTTTGAGTGAGAACAGTCTCGCGCGTTGGAGATAAAAATGCCTTATTTCGAAAAGCGTTTCCACTGCTCGCTTTCATGTCGTAGAGTCTGTTAATAAAACATTTGTAAGCTTTATAAAATATTATTCGGTTTAATTTTGATTAATTTGATTCAATCTACTATTTCCTTCATGTTTTCCCTCGTATTATTTCTATCTGCACTGTGCATTCATATCCATTTCAGGAAGAAATAATTCTTGAAATAGTAGATATTACGAAGTATTTTATTATTTAAAAGTATTAATTGCAAAGTAGATTTCTTTCTGATAGTCACGAGTATTTCAACACTTCTTAGCACCGTATTTGCGATAACTTTACTTGATATATTAGAGTACCAGCAAATCTGAAAATAAAGCGGCTTTGTTTAATAGACAGTTTCGCGGTAATGCAATTTTTAAGATCATAGCCATATAATCTACGTTATTTTTTCAGGTGATAATTTAAGGAAAACATTTTTGATAAATTTCTTCTAATGCAGCTTGGTTATTGTTTTTATTTGCGGTTATTTATTCTTTGTTTCTATGTATGAATTCAAAGATGCTAAGCTATTGACATTTTCTATGAGTTTATATTCCTGCATGGAAAGAAAGAAAGTATTTTAATGGCGGTAGAACAATCTGTGGCCGCGGCAGTACGCCTTATCTAGTTTAATTTATTATTAAATTTGTTGCAATTATTCAAACGCATACAGTTAATATTGTCCATTACGGCAGCGGCTCCCCATCTTTTCTCTTTCGCATATCCATTAATAAGTCTTTTTAATTACAGAACACCTTTAGTACACCCCTTTATAATATATGACCCCATACTTTTCTTCAGCGTTCACAAAATATATTATACTACTATTTTTATATCAGAAGCATGAAAAATAACTGTTGGAGTTAAAAAAAATAATCAAACAATTAAATGGAATCATAATTAGCCTGCAGTGCAGAAAATTTAAAAATATAATTTAACAAAACTGATTATTACATTATTTATTTTAAATAAACATAGAGGTAACATATATTTTTTAAACACAAACACAACATTATTATATAGTGTATTTATTTTGACTATCAGAGTTTGTCAAAATGAAAAGAAAAAAATGATTGCTAATTTTATTGACTATTCATGAGATTTAAGGCTGTTTTAAAACAATGAATTCTTGTTTAGTTGGGTTTATCTGATTATGATAAACCACTCGAGGGATATCTACTTGAAGAAAAGGATTGCTTTCGTGAATGACTCTCTAAGGGAAACTGACTCACATACACTTTACACTTTTAGGAAAACCACGAAAGCGCCGTGCAGCCAGCCCGCTCGCGAGATTCGAACCTTGGACTGAACTACCACTGTTCAGCGACTTTACCGTTCGCCGGTAGTTGAGCCCTAAGCGTTCGCCGGCGGTGGAACTAAGCGTTCTTGAAATAGTATTATTATACAATTGTGGTCTAATATGATATATTGAAATACCATGTTTCTATGGTATTAAGAAAATACAATGTTACTATGTTATATTGTTCCGTTCACAATAATTAAAGACAAAAGCATAAATTTCATCTGTAAGGTTTGGTTTTTTTTGGTTTATTTAATTATGTCAAAGTACTTGAGGGCTATCCCCCTAAAGGTAAGGATGCCTTCCCGGAGGATTTTCTAAGGGAAACTGCCTCGTTACACTTGTGGGAAACCATGCAGCCAGCCCGCTTGCCGAAATTCGATCCCCGGTCTAAATTACCAGTATTCAGGAACTTTATCCCTCGCGCGCTGGTGAGTCCATCTTTATATGTGGAAATCCTTATGGATAACATTCTTTATATATATATATATAGAGAGAGAGAGAGAGATAAAGAAATACAGCAATAGGCCCAAAAATTAAAAACAACAATTTTTTAAAATTTTTTTTAATTTGATTTCAATTTAATTTTAACTTTAGATGCTTTAAGTTTAATTGATTCCAATTTAGATTTAACTTTAGACACTTTAAGTTAATTGATATGTTTAGATCCAATATAACTTCTTATCCACGGTTGCAACTATTAATATTGTTGAGGAATTACCTTGCTTTGATTCCAATTTAATTTTAACTTTAGCTGCGTTAAGTTTATATATACGTTTCAGTATTAGGAAAACATCAGCCAATCATGTTTATAATAGTTAATGCAGGATTTTAATTGGGCTAAAAATTACGGCCTTGATGTATTCCAGTCATCGACAATCGAGTTACTTTATAGTTCATATAAAACAAACACAGAAGCTGCCTAATAATGATGCCATTCTTAGTAGCGTTCAATTATAACCAAAGCAATTCCTTTCTCCTTCCAGGAGAAAATCTCCTTCTAAGAATAATTACAAATATGAAAGAGTTTTGGACTAAAACTTCTATAAACATTTCAGAAGACACAATTTATAGAGACTAGATAATTCTGAAGTGTTTTCCAATGCGTGAAGCTACATATGAAGCTTTTCCGAGTTGGAAAGGAACAATACTAAGTATTTTGCGGTATAATTAGTTGCTAATTAGAAGCTAAACTAATAGGCTTTCTGTTCTAAGCATTAATTACTCTTCCTAATCCGAGTAACAAACTAGTTGATTTTGTAAATAAAGTAGTGAGGTTGTTAAAAATTGCATAATTATCAGTTCTTAACTAACTGAATATATACTAATGTGGAATTTCTTTGGAACTTCTACATTGAGATCGGCAGAAATTTAGATATATTTAATCCAATAGATTAAAAATTACTTAATGAAAAACACCTATATTTCCAATTATATTGTAGATCAATAATTAATACCAAAATAGATCCAAATCTCTGATCTTTTTATTTCTTCCTTGTACGAAGTAAAAAGGAATTATTGTAATCGCGAAAAATTTCGAGTATCATATTTCAACAAAAACTCCATTTTGACCGCTATCGAATGCAATTCAGCAATGTTTTTCCGTGACATCTGTACGTAAGGACAGAATAAAGGACACTTTCCTCCAAAAAAAATTATAAAACTGATTTAAAATGGATTCTGAAGAGATTTTTTTATGGCGCCTGTACGTACGTAGGTATGTATGTATCTCGCACGACTCAAAAATGGGTATATAGGAAGTTTGTATATAGGATTGCTATAACATGTAGATGTGCATCTCCTATTTTGGTTGTAATCGGCCGCACCAAAAGTACATAACTATATGTATATATATGTATATATATATATATTCACTCTGTTACTCGGCTCAGTACCTCAGTTTCTTAATTCTTATATGTTTGTAAATTGTACATTTTTTGCTTTAAAAATGATTGAATTATGTTGTTTTTGTATTCCAGTTAAGGTTTTTCTGCTTTCAGTTAACTTGCATGTTATAATTGTAAAATTATCAATAGTTTAAAAGTTGTTTATGTGCGGCTAAGTCTAATTTTTTTAGCCATAGCAGCCATATTTTCTTAGATTAGAAACTTAGCGGAATAGTGGATTTGTTGCCAATCTAGAGAAACTAAGCTTCGCAAAAACAAAGATAAGGCTATATTTTATTATTGCGAATTAAATCATGCTTAATCCATTCTGAAATTTATTATAGGAAATAAGAGTTTAAGATTTAATTAGCAATTTTTAAAATAGACATTTTTAGGTGTTATGTATTTTTCCCTTGTCGCGAAGCGAGAACTGAATTAATTGAATGAGAAATACTGAATAGTTTGTGAAAAACTTTTCCCTTTTGTTTGTTTAATTTCTTTTATACATCGTTTTAGATTTATTATAGTATTTGTGGCAACGATTAGATAATCCTTCGGATGATATACATAATTTTTGTGCATTCTGAGTTATAAAATGAATGAGATGTAATGCTGTTAATTAAACCTAGCGCCCGAGTGTCGCTATGGTAAACAAATATAGTGAATTTTAAAAAGTGCATTTATGGTATTGTGTTTTATGCGCTATCGAAGAAATAGATTTGATTCAATCCAATTAGTTTAAATGAAATGAAAAGAAAAATGAGTATAATTTAATATTTCGTGCAGGGAAGCCATGTGGCTTACACATCAGATTTTGTTCCTTAGTTTTGTGGTACACGAAGCTTTTTAACCTGCCAATCCCTTTCTAGAATCAATCGCACTAGCGGCGGGACCAGATTTTGTTTTAGTGCTCAGGTAATTCATTAAATATAAGCAATGTAAATTCGTACAGTATAGTACTCTCAAATGTTTTCATGTTAAAACACACTATAGCCTATTTTGCTTCAATCTCTCTAGGAAGAATGTTTTACTTAGTATCGAGGAAAAGAGAAAAAATAATTCTCCCTCCCTCAAAAAAAAAAAAAAAAAAGAAAAGAAAAGAAAAGAAAACGAAAATGTGATTGGAGATGGAATGTTCAATTATGTTACTACATTAACCCTTGCTCGCTCTTAACCATTCGACTACTTAAATTGTTAATTCTGCGTAATATTACCACTTCATTCTGCAAAAGATTTGTAATTATCTTTGAAAGTACATTGCTTCTTACAGTAAACAGAAAGAATGATTTAACAGCAATATAATAATGCATTTAACAGCAATATACTCATAAATAATGCATTTAACGTTGAAATCATTGGTACAATAAATAAATGATGTTTCACTGCCATATACGAGACGCGGCTATGCTACAGAATTGAAATTTCCGCTAATTAAAACTTAATACGTGAAATTATATATTATTTTACGTAATAATATGCGAAAATATTCATTGCCCTCATAAAAGATATTTACGTATATCAAAATGTTTTTTCAGAGAAAATATTTCTTACCTTATCTTTCAACATCAACTTTGACTTATTTTTTTTAGCTCCGACTCTTTTTTCTACGTAGTATTTTCTGAAAAAAGTATTGATATTTCTCTTATTTTAAACTATTTCTTGCAATATAATAAAAAATAATAATAAATAAAAATCTGAAGGCTTTCAGATTTTACATTACGGCTAAAAGGACTATTTTTAACGTTTTGCGTGTTACCTTCATTTATTAAATATCATGTTCTACGCACTTAAACCACAAAATTCAGTTCAACAGGAATATCGAAAATATTTTTAAAATGAGCATACCTTTAGAATTTTCGATACACAGTCTGTCGAGCTGGAGATAAAAATGTCTTTCTTTCCATACTATGTTGCCATTGCTCGCTTTGAAACCGTTCAATTTTTTAATCAAAAATTCGTTAAAGATTTACACAATATGAAAGAGATAATAAAATAAATTCCAAATTAGAGATTCAGATGCTTATATTCAGTGAAGAATTACATTATTAAAAATGTGACGGCTCTAAGTACCGTTGTTTTATCACAATGCAAGATACATATATATATATTTATGCAGATTCTTCGTTATTTAATTTCTTTAAATATATTACAGGGAGATAATATTTAGTAGCAACAATCTAAAACACGTAATCATTCATTTATAGAGAACTTATAGAGAATCAACGCAAAATATGAGAACGAAATTTATAGTCCTTCTGGCCAAATTGCTCCTTTGGACTAATAAAGGAATTGCATATTTTTATCATTTTCTAATAATTCTGCTAAATGCTGTTCCACATTGATTATACAGCAATGTTTATAAATATTATTCCTTGTTGAAAGAAATCAGATTTACACTAATTCCAATCCTTTGATAATACAAAGTAGGTGGTATGGGAATCTAGAACTGAAAGATTCACGTTTTTGCAAAACCCAATTGGAAGCTTTAAAATATTTTAATTAGATACTATTTTCTTCTTGAACGCTAATTGACAACAATAATTAAATAAGTAATTTGAACAATAATTACATTTCTTTTGGTTAAACATTTTAGTTAAAGAAATGAGGTAATTCCTTTTAACTAAACAAAAAAAAAACTTTAACTAATGTCAAGAAGAGATAATTCCTTTTGACTAAACATTTCAGTGATTTCTCAGATAAATAAGTCAAAGCTCATTAAAAATGTTCATGACATAATCCTTAAAACCATATATAAAAATGGTTATCAATAAATTACTTCTATGCTTGTTTAAATTGTTTTGATAGGTAACGTACAAAAATAAAGAAAACTTTGAAAGGGATGAGAATATTTCTTATCCATGATAGATTAGAACGTGTTGATTATGGACGATTTTTCAAACCCCGATAGATTTATTTGAACGATAGGAGAAAGTTTATGAGTCTATAAATCAGCTTTAAGTGACTAATATAAAGATTTAGTGCTTATAGGTGACAAACGTTAGCTATAATATGCGTAATATGTCCATTCATCTTAATTTTCTACAAAACTTAACCCTCCAATCTAGCTGTAGAGATAAATGAATAATTACCTGGAATTTTATTTTAAACAGTTCATATAATTGAATATTAATCCTACGATAATTATAAAATTTAAAATATTTAATATAGAGAGGAACATGAAATTAGGCAAAGCAATAACCTTGCGCTTAGTTTAGACTCAAGTAGTCTCAAATCCAAGAGGCACAAATCCTCTTCGGAGTCTTGACTAAAATCTACGCCAAGCGCAAGGTTATTTCTTTGCCTAATTTTATGTTTTGCTCTGACTTGTTTTTCTTGACATAGAGAAAATATTTTCAGCGGAATGCGGTT
Organism: Stegodyphus mimosarum; assembly: GCA_000611955.2. Taxonomy (NCBI): domain Eukaryota; kingdom Metazoa; phylum Arthropoda; class Arachnida; order Araneae; family Eresidae; genus Stegodyphus; species Stegodyphus mimosarum. Next base: position 85,333 of record KK114309.1, read on the forward strand.
AGTTAACCCCACCTTACGAATTGTCGCTTTGTAAAATTTCGTTCGTACGGAAGATCAAAATTGTACACTGGAAAAAAAAGCGTGACAGTTCTATATCTTCCACACCACTGTGCTCATTGACGAAATTTAAATTGCGTTTTACAAGTCTCAAAAGAGCAACTTAGGATTCAAATTAGATTTATATATAGCATTGTTCCAATATAGGTATTTTAACACAATATCAGACTTCTGAAATGGCAGGTGATTTTTTTTCCATATTTCGATTCTACAACTCAAATTAGGACTAAATATTAAATTTTGTAAAATTTGGTGCAAGATTTACGGAGAAATTCCAAATTTTATTTTGGCGCATTTTTTTCAGTTTGTGCCAAGACTTAGTGAACTTCTTAATTTATAGCTACCTTGAAGTTTTTTGCATTATAGACGAACGGAAAAAGTCATCCTTCATGCTTTCAAATAATTTTAACAGAGTGCGTAAACCACATTTGGCTTTATTATCCCTTATAACCAAAATGCCAAATTTCAAAACGCACCAATATGTGAAATCACATATATCTTAGGAAATTTTGAACAAAAAAACTCTAATGTTTTGCAGGTAAGCTTCGAAATACATCTACTTTAAAATGATAGTAAAATTTTATAGGTTATATCAAAATGCTTTTTTGAAAAATGTATAAAAATTATTTAAAAATACAAATTTTAAAAATAAATCATAAAAAATGGGTGAATTTTATCTGGAATGAACCTAAATTTCGAAATGTGAAAGGAAGGATCAAAAAGTGCAATTAAAAAAAGAGAGATTAATAAATATCTACCAAATTCTTTTAACATGGAGGAGCTAAAATTTTGAGAACTAATTCTGTAAAAACTACTCTTACGATTTTTAAAGAAACCTCGCGATCTGACATAATTTGAGGGGTAGAATCAAAATATGGAAAACAAATGGCATGTTATTTCAGAAAAAGTCAGATTTTGTGTCAAAATACCTAAGTTAGAACAATGCTATATATAAATCTAGTACAGAGTTTCTTAACCTGTAGGTCGCAACTCCCATGATGGTTGCGAACCTGCAGCAGGAACTCGCCAAAAAGTTCAGCAGTTTTGATATTTCTTTAACTAACTTATTACAATAATTTTACAATTACCAAATATCTTTACACAATGTATCTGAAAATAGATAAAGATAAGATAATACAGACAAAGAAAAAAACGAAAACGGTTTGAAGCATTCTTTTTATAATATAAACGTTTCATTTTACTTGCTTTGCCCGTGACGCTGTCATTTCGTCTGTTATTTATTTAAAATTTTCACATTGTTCTATGTCTTAAAATTAGAAATTAAAGTTAATGACCTAAAACTGCACTAGCATATTATAGTACAAGTGAAAAAATTGAGTTTCACTCACGTGTGTGTCGGATCTGCGCAATCTTTACGGGGTCGCACAAAATTTTCTTAAATATTATGAGGTCCTGGGTTCGCGACCAAAAAACGTTTAAGAAGTCCTGATCTGGTGCATATACTAAGTAAGTCGCGCTTTCGTGACATGAAAAACGCAACAACGCAAGTTGAATTTTGTCAATCGGCCCAGTAGAACGGGATAAATAAAACTATCCTTTTTTTTTTTTCGCACTGTACCATTTTGAGTTCATAAGGTAAATAGGAGAATTTAATTTTGCTTCAAGAAAAGACGAAAGTGTAACATGTAGTTCAACTCTTTTTTTATCATTATTGTACAAATGAATGACTAACGAACTGTTGCTTTACACTTTTTCTTTTGTACGAAAAAGCAAAGTTGAACCTCTGTTTTAGTTAATACGATAATTCGAAGAATTCCTCCCCTTCAAGAGAAGGCGAAAATTTAATGTGTTGGTCAGCGCTTGTTTTGCACGATGGTTGTACAGATGTATGACTAATTATTATGCAATACATGAGTCTAAAGTTATTTTAACCAAATTTTAATACCTGGGCTGTAGAATAAAGATATATAATGTGAATTAAAGGCGAGGTCCAGGTCCACTTAGCCAAATGAATATTTAGCCATAAGGCCGTACCGCGTGTACATCATGCAACATAAATGAAGGCCAGCTATACTGCATACCACATATATTTATTTTGTAGGTCTATAAACCATCTCCAATTAAATTATCTAATTATTTTATAAACGCAAGAAAACAAACTGCAGGAAGTCATTAAGTTAAAATTAAATAGCCCTAAATAAAAACCAAAAATTAAACGGTCCAAAAATTAAAAAGCCAAAAAAAGTGAAAAACCAAAAGCTAAAATTAAAAGCCAAAAATTAAAAAGCCAAAAAAGTTAAACACCAAAAGTTAAAATTAAAAATCAAAAATTACTGCATAAAATATCTAAAACTGAAGGAAAAAACATGAGCGCACAGATACAAATAACTAAAAAACTAAAATTAATTGTACACCTCAATTCCCACTATATCTCTATTATTATTAAATACATTCATCATTTATCATGAAAAACTATAGCTTTTATATTAGATATGATACTACATTTTTATTACAGTCAAGTCATAATTCCCATGTCTCTGCGTTAAAGGAAATGACTCAAAGACGTGTCGGCTGTCTTCAAGAATGTTACCCTTTTTATATAGATTATAAGTGTTAAATTTTAACCATGGATGTGAAACTTATTTAAATAAGCTCGGAACCTGCCCATTAAAGTCAATAAATTAATTTAAATCAATATGGTCATATACCTTCGTATTCTTACGAACTCTTATAAGTAATTCTTAGTATCGCCAAACTGTTTTCAACATTAAATGTATTCTTCAAAGCCTTTTTTTTTTTCGAGTTAAAGCTTTTCGTTTTGAGACTGGAACATAATTAATTAAATATCCCTCCTCAAGTGTAGTCTTCTAGACCAAATCTTCAGCTCTGCCGCTCTGTAAAATTCAGCACGATATTAATTCCAATTCAGTTTTAATTTATGCATTTTTTTCATTTATTTCTTTTAATGTGACTCGAGTCAACAGTGCACTCAGTGCTTCGGTATACATATTTATTCCATGTTTAACATTAAAACGAAACGAGATCCATTCCGAAGCACAATCTACCGCAGCACGTTCCGCTTGGCATAAAGAGTTTACCTTGTTTATTAACGAAATCCAAGTAATAAAAGTAATCTACATATAAACACGGTCAACACTGTCTTCATACAACTGATAGTAAAATTATCAATTTCCCTCGTTGCAAGAAATAAATTATCTAAGAGTATGTAAATATATTCTGTACCTTTTTGTTTCCATGTTTTCGAATATTTCTCTATCTCTTGTATAATCAGTAATTACGGAGTTACGTAGGCAATTATCGGAAATAAAGAATTCCTTACAAAATACTTAAATTGCAGTTAGAGAGGTAGATCATCGGCAAGCTTCAGTTGTGACAGTACGGAAGGCTCTGGTAATAAGAAATATCCAGTTTCTCTACGAAGTGTCTAATTCTGTCTAAGTCTTATTAGTTTCTCCTCCCCCCGCAGCCCTATTCTCCAATTCCATACATGATGGCGTTATGAGATGATGGCGTTATTGAGATAATCCTCAGGATAATTCTTCTGCCGACCACGTATCTCCAGTAAACGTTCCTTTATAGTACTTCAATATTCTATGTATATATGGGAAATATTCTATGATGTTCAATTTCTCGTCAAGCATTACACCTAAGTATTTAAATTATGTAATAAATTTTATTTTATGATCATTTATTTTCATCCTGGACGGCCTGGTTAGCTTACCACCCCAACGGAAAAACAAGGCAAGGTACAGTCTTAAATATTAAATCTCATTCTTTCTCCACAACACCAATTATTCAGGATAATTTCAATCTTCCTAAAACTATATTCAATCCTTTATAGTGAGGAATTATAATTTAATAACACTATGTTATCAGCATGACAAATATTTTCTGTGTTCAGTGCATTAATTTTATCCAACAGTTTATTCTCGATGATGCTATGTTACAGAAGGATACTACAGGAAAACTGCGGCCATCCTTTCTTTAATTTTAAGGATATTTCTTCCCCCATTTTCCGCTACATATATAAGTATTCTAACACTAAAATAACTACAAGACCTCATACGTGTTTTCGGAAATCTGTTTAGTTCTTAAAGCAAAGATCAAAGATGATCATACGACAAAATCAAAGGTACTCCTTCTTTCGAATGATATCAAGGTCACATTATTAGTTTGTTTCTTATATCTACATGACTGACCATTAAAACGTGCTACACCATGAAGGTAGCATGCAAAAAGCGTCAAATTTGCATGGAAAGTACTACACTCTGAGATAAACAAATGATTAGCATCCAGCACATGCACACAAAGTCGGCGTCAGTAGCGCCTTCTATATTATGTATAAAGAAGAAGATTGCACAGCGGTTTTGTCACTTGCAAATCGCATTTAAACTTTGTTTGCTTATGTAAAGGTTATGCCTCATGTAAGAAGAAACTTCCACTAGCATCTGTCCAGATTCAACCATGACAAGATCATGGCCTATGAAGACTGCAGTTTATCCTTCCACAATATTTTTGCTCGTGTTGGTTGGATCTTATTATTTTCATGCTACTATATAATCCATGGGTTCAGGAGGGGTACCCTGAATGCAGTACAGGGTCTTAGTGGCCCCGAGATACGGCAGACATGTTGTCCTTTGCGGAATCGTACAGCCTCATCAGCTACCGTGAATCAGAAACTAAGCTCTTGTGCAGAATGGCAAGTGTCCGCACGAGTAGTGAGACTATAATTGCAGCACAACGGTCAGCACGACGATCAAGGCAGCGTCATCATTTAACGCTGCAGCAGAGGCCAGCGCGCCTACAATCATGCGACGAAAGACGATACTGGACACAGGCGTAGCACCACGTAGTCTTTTCAGACGAATTTTAGTTCTGAGTATAGAATCATGATGGAAGTATCCGTCTGTGGAGGCACAGAGGAGAACGAAAGTTGCCAGCTTGCATTCATCATCGCAATACGAGACTAGCACTTGGCATTCTGGTATGTTATACCATTGGGTGCATGCATATCCCGGTCACCTCTTGATCACATAGTCGGTAATATAGACAGTCGCTGCTATATTTCTTACAGGCTAAGTCCCGTAGTTTTACCCTTTTTTCGAGACTTATCTTACGTCAACTTTCAACAAGTTGATGCATGTTGCCCGTGTTATCCTGACCTTCCTCAATACAGAGGGTGTTCGACTGTTGCTCTGGCCAGGAAACTTTCCCGATGTTCCAACCATTGAGAATATCTGATCATAGTTCGCCGGGATATTGACACGCAATCACTCGCTATTCACTACGACTGATGAAATCTGTAATAGACTTGAAGCCACATGGAATTAAAGACCTACATTGTCATTCAAGTTCAGTTCTACTTGATTCGCTACAGGCATTGATTCTGTTAAAGGCATCAGTCCTGTATACTGAATTCTGCACTCTGCCTAACCCCAAACCGTCCACAAGTTTAACAGAATCTTCGTCTTATTACACTGTATATACATAATAAATAAGATTTCGCTGCTTTCTTTCTTTCCTCGCGCAACAACTGTAATCACCAGTACTGTAACTAAGTTAGTAGTTTTATATACAGCCTTGATCTTCACATCTATCTCTCAAAAAACAAATTGAAATTTTAGAAATAATATTACCAGTTTCTATAACATGATTTGTAAGTAACTCTTCCATGGTTTTTGCCAAACAATTTAACGAAAAAATATATTTGTAAGAGCCATTTTCTTTAAGAATCAATACTTGTTGACTCATTTTTCGAACTTTGCGAAAGATAATAAATTCTAAAAATTCATTATATAAAATCAGAAAAACGGAAGTAGGAACCATACTTAGAATTTCAATAAATGTATGCCTATTGCGAATAAATGTGTGCCCGTTAAATTTTCAGTTATTCGTTTTAGTTCAATTAGCCTGAATGTTCCTCTTTAATTTGTTCGAAAAATACGTACGTATTAGGATAATTTCTTACAGTGATACGCTGGGATAGTTCTTAAAGCTTGAGCTGAAATTGGAATTTCAATTGAAATCAGTGTCGCAGAAAGATGCTCTTTTTAAACGCTTTTATGAATTTTGTACCCGTGGTCAGATGGTTAATGTTCCGGAAACAATCACGATTACTGATGATAAAACCAATATATAAATTCTACCTGCAGGAAAGTGAAACATCTGAAAAGGCACCTAAAAGTAAAATCTTTCAACTTAAGAGCTGTGTACTTGTTTATACTTTTACAAATTTGCATTCTAGTGAGAATTGTCGAAAATAGAAGTGAAAGTATATGGCAATTAATGTGATAACTGGATTACTTAGCATAAAATCTAATAGCCGAAACAGCATTAAACTAAAACAGAGTAACAACGAACCTAAGTTTTGTAAATACTCCCTGATAAACTTCGAAACGTGAAGTTTATAAACACTTTACACTGATCTGATTTTTAAACATGATTTTTTCAGGAAATTAAAACTGAAAAATTAATAAAAAACTAAAAGTAAATTAGATTTTAATTATCATTACGAATGCATGATCTGGACAGTTGCAGTTCAACTAAATGAAGGCTTTTACTAAAAACGCTATTGTTAAAAATATCTGGTATAATTTGTAAACCATTACTTTTCAGCCCATAGGAGCGTTACCCCAAAAGGGCTATTAATCTTAAAGTGGGATTTTGCGTCGAATCACTATAAATGTCAGAATCACATTTCAAATTGTTGCCACAAAATATTATCCCCCTGTATTATATTTAAGGAAATTAAATAATGAAGAATTTGGGTGAATACATGCAAGTTTCTCGCATTGTGCAAAAATAACAGCACCTAGAGCCATTAAATTTTGAATAACGTAATCCTCCACCCGAATATGGATAACTAGAAGGCGGGATTTTGAATCTTGAATTTGTTTTATTATCGATTTCATGTTTTGTAACACTTTAACGAATTTTTGATTAAGAAACTCACTGATTTCAAAGCTAGGAATGGCAACACTGTACGAGAAAAAACATTTTAACCTCCAGTGTGCGAGAGCGTCTATCGGAAATTCTAAAGGTAGGCCGTTTTTAAATATTTCTAGTCCAAAAAAAAGGTTATCTCAAATGTCATCCAAACGTGTATGTGCATGTAAATAAAAAAACTGTGTGCGTAATATGATATCTGAAAGCTTTCAAATTTCTTTTGTTTATTTACTTTTGAAAACTTGGCAATATTCAAACTTCTTTTTAATTCCTATAAACTGATAATAATTGCTTTTTCAAGTCAGATCATTTCCGTTTTTGTCATTTTTTTAATAGTTATAAAGTCGAAATATCTTCAGTTAGATTTATAAAATTTTTATTTCTATTAGCATATGCAATTTTAAAGAACAGGAAATTCTTAAAACTCCTTTTTTTTTCTTTGGTTAACCATATAAATAATGGCAACTTCATCTTTGCTTTGCGTCATTTCCGTTTCCGTCATTTCATTAAAAGGTTAAAAAATCATAATGTCTTCCACATCCTTCATATTTTCCAGCGTTTTGAATTTTTTTTTCTTTTCATGTTGTTGCTTCGGCAAATGCATTACGATGATTATTTAGATAATTAACTATAAAAATCCCTTTTTTTTCGGAAGATGAAAAACAGAGTTTTCATTTTTAGCATTTCGTATTCTATTTTAACGCTTAATTGAGTATTGATTACATTAGTTGTCTTCAAACTGTATC
>KK114309.1:93550-139502 GCA_000611955.2 Stegodyphus mimosarum
GACAATTTTTAGCGCCGCAAAATTAACCACTTCAAATAGTTATTTCAATAATGTATTTATTCCTAGTATTGTAGTTTCCTAAAATAATATAAAGAAAATCAACTTTTATAAGTAAAATTTTAATGCAAAACTTTTTTTTTTTGTTATCCATTTGAAAACCTCGGAGTAGTCATATATTTTCAGTATTTATTGAACATTTTTATTTCTGAGTATGATAAAGATATAATGAATGAAAATTAGAGTTAGAAGGTAATTCTCCCGCCTTTATCGCACGCCTTCGTGGTGTAGAGGTCAGCACGCTCGACGCGTAACCGAGAGATCCGTGGTTCGATTCTCGGTGAAGGCGTTGCTCATTTTTCAATAATTTTGCTTCAAAACAACCTAATGTCTCTACAGAATTTCAGGGGCTTCACGAATCTACGAAGTTTAAAGACCGCTGACGTAGATGAAGAATTTGAGAACAATTTCGTGACATAGTAAATAAGTTATGAAACCAACTATCACCAGTTTTTAAAACAATTATTTTTAATTGTTTCATTTTGATCTGAAGATATAAGTCGATATTGCAGGTATGAGTTGCTTTTACAGTGTACATAAAGATAAATGCACACACTTCATCGTATAAACAGTTACCTCAGTACAGAGTACGCAAAATTAGTGGAGAATATCTACCTGTACAGATGATGATTTCTAAGTACTTAGGTTCATTGCCGGATTATATTAATCAAAATGTTAAAAAATAAAATACACTGTAAAATTCCATAAAAAATATTAACCGCAAAAGCATCAATTTTTAATGAATTATTGAAACATTTTCGTCGTGCAATCGTGAATTTTCAGCAAGAACTCAAGAAATTTGTTACGATATTTCCAAATAGATTTTATCAAATTTGAAATGTACGGCTAATTTCTAATTACTGTTAAAGTTTTAAATTACAGTTAATGTGATATTATGAAGAGTTATTTTTTGACGCATTTAAAAATTAACATTTGTTTTTAGACATTCATACCCTAGTATTATGATATTTCATTTCTCCAATTTCACCAGTCGGTGAGAGATTTTAAAGTGGTAATTGAAATAGACTAAAAATTTTTTGGGCGTTACACTTTAACGAATTTTTGATTAAGAAACTCAGTGATTTCAAAGCTAGGAATGGCAACACTGTACGGGAAAAAACATTTTAACCTCCAGTGTGCGAGAGTGTCTATCGGAAATTCTAAAGGTAGGCCGTTTTTAAATATTTCTAGTCCAAAAAAAAGGTTATCTCAAATGTCATCCAAACGTATCCCAAAAAATAAACTAAAAATTTTTTGGGCGTTACAAATACACAATTTAATTGGCTTATAGATTTTTCTATATAAGATTTAAATATAAAAAGGTTTTAAAAGAAAACTCGAAGATAATTTTACTAAAGCAATATACAAAACGACATTATTATCGACACTGAAGAACTGCATTCGGAGAGTATTGTAATCACGAAAAATTCTGGGTATCATATTTCAACGTAAAGATCCATTTTGAGAGTTACCGAATGCAATTTAAGGATGTTTTTGCTTGATATTTGTGCGTAAGAACAGAATAAAGGACTCTTTGTCCCAAAGCGAATTATATAACTGATTTAAAATGGATTCAGAAAAGATTTTTTCGTGGCATCTGTACGTATGTATGTATGTATCTCTCATATCTCTAAAACGAGCAGCTGCAGAAAGTTGAAACTTTGCATATAGGACTGCTATACCCTGTAGTTGTGCATTTCCCTTTTTGGTCGCGCACCAAAAGTATATAAATATATATATATACGCCCTCTCTTTTACTTGGCTCCGTGAGTTCAGTTTTTTTATCCTTATACGTCGGTAAGTTGTGCATTTTTGCTTTAAAAATTATTGAATTATGATGTTGTTATCTTCCGGTTAAGGTTTTTATGCTTTAGTTAATCTGCATGCAACATCTATAGAATTATCAGTAATTTAAAAGTTGTTTAAGTTCGGCTAAGCCTAATTTTTTTACCATAGCAGCCATATTTATTTACATTTGAAACGCAGCAAAGTAGTTAATTAATTAATTCTGCACCTTCAGTGTCTTTTCGCCGATTGGGACCAAAAGGCAGCTTTTTGTTTTGTGCACCAAAAAATCTGCCTTCTTGCCTGCTGACCGAATTGTTTGTTTTTGCGTAGAAACTGTAATTTTAATTGTAAAAATTGTTTTTTTTTTAATGTTTTAACTGTATTTGTGTTTGATGTTTTTATACATCTTTCAATTTTTAATGAAATTATTTTGACTTTTTATGTATGACTTGTGATCATTGCCTTTATGTATCTCTAATGAAATTCGAGGAAATAAGGTTAAATGAAATTTCTTCTAGCCATATTTTACGAACTGACTGGCACTTGCAGCGAAAATGTTGAATTGGTTACCTGGTTACCTGGTTAAGAGCTATACCGGGCTACTGCCTAGGCAGCGATGCCGGTTCATGAAATAAAGCCCTAAGGCACATGACGTAATAGAATCCGGACGAGGGTGAATCTCGGAAGAGAAGACGGAGGCAGAAGAAAAAAGAAAAGGTGGCCTAGGACATCGCAAAAGAAGTGACAAGACCAGAACAGCGGAGAAAGCTATTCATTGACATTGAAAGAAGGCAAAAACGAGGCAAAAACTTGACTATAAACGAATAAAAGTTCAAAAGATGCTACAGAATTCCAACAATGATATTTACATAGATAAAAATACACAGGTGCAAGAAGGAGTAAAACAATGATATATAAATGCAAAAGAAGGTTAAGCAACTACCAACGAGGAGTTGTCATGAGTGCTCTTGTCAGATTCCATCTATGATTGTGTGAGCAGCTAATGGGCGAATGAATTTGTCTTCTGAAAGGACTTCATAATTGAATATCTGGGAGTAGTTCACAAAGTCACACTGCACAGCCTTGTTGAAAAATTTATCATTGGATTTTTTAATATAGTCCTGTATTGTTTCAAATGTTGAATTGCGTCTCCGTCCTTCCTTTTATTCTACTGTTGAGCTGCGCGCGCCGACATCACGCGTTTTGTGTACGCTCACGTCGCCTCTGACGTTTCGTTCCTGATATTTGCATACGCATGACGTTTCTACTGACTTACGCGTTCGTTGTACTGATCTCCAGATCTCCTTTTCTGCAATTTCATGGCTATCTGCTAAATTTTTACATTGTTGCTTAAGTTTTGTACACCAGTGTATAAATGTCTGAATCACATTTCAAATTGTTACCACCAAATATTATCGCCCTGTATTATATTTAAGGAAATTAAATAACGAGGAATTTGGGTGAATATATGCAAGTTTTTCGCATTGTGAAAAAATGACAATACCTAGAGCCATTGCATTTTGAATAATATAATCCTCCACCCGAATTAGGTCACCTGGAAGGCGGGATTTTGAATTTTGTATTTGTTTTATTATCAACTTCATATTTTGTAACACTTTAACGAATTTTTGATTAAGAAACTCAATGATTTCAAAACGAGCAATGGCAACACTGTACGGGAAAAAACATTTTAACCTCCAGCGTGCGAGAGTGTCTATCGGAAATTCTAAAGATAGGCTGTTTTAAAATATTTCTAGTTCAAAAAAATGTTATTCCAAATGCCATTGAAACGTGTATGTGCATGTAAATAAAAAAAAAAAACTGTGTGCGCAATGTGATATCTGAAAGGTCTCAAATTTTTGTTTATTTACTTTTGAAAACTTGGCAATATTCAAACTTCTTTTTAATTCCTATAAACTGCTAATAATTGCAGGGGGAAAATGCCTGTAATTTAAGATTCCGTACAAGTCATGCGGTTTTTATAAAAGTAAGTTTTTTTTTATAAAAGTAAGCTTGAACATGAGTTATCCAATGAAATATGCAATCTGAAACAGTTCCGTTCCCTTAGCTCGAATAAACGAGATTTTATTGTAATTCTCTTAATAGGGCTATATATGCAGCATTAAATTTTCTTACTTCGGTGATTTGTCCTCTTTCGACAAGACATTACCTACAAAAAACGAAAGGAATTAATGGATCTTGATCAATAGAAGCTTTTAAGCTAATAGATACATAGATGTTGTTTTTCAATCCATTCCAAAGTCTTTCGTATTTTTGTCAATATTTCAGTACATTTATCTTTATGGAACGAAAATAAAACGATAAAAAGGCACTGGTAGGGAAATTGAATACCCCATTGACACGCCCTGTAGTTTGACTTTGCTATCCTTCCAGCAATTTTGTTCAGTTTGTGCAGGATCCACCTGCTTGCGCTGATAACAATTTCATTAACTTTTCCATTTGGTAACATCTTTCCTTATGAAATGGGCGGAAAACGTCTTTCCCCAAAAATACGAAAAGGATGCTTATCTGTCTTGAAAGGAAAGCCAACGATAGATTAATGGTTTTTTATTCTCATAGATTCTTTACAAAAGAACACATTTGATATAGCGACCAGTGTTAGCGGCGACAGGAGTAATATGAAACTCTTCTTTTGACAATTTCAAGGAAATTTTTTCAGTAAATATTATTTTAAAGGAAATTTAATACAAAGAAAGCTTCTGTGTATGTTCTTCAGTGCGATTCCTAACAAACTAGTATATTTTATGTAAAATGAATAATAAGCGCATAGAAATATTTGCAGTATTTATATAGTTCGACCGTCTCAAAAGCAACCCTGGCTGGCATTCTGCCAAAACACATATACTCGTCCAAAAGGGGCGTTATTAGTTGCTGCAACGTGAAATGTCACGTGAAAGTCTTCTCTTCTCCGGAAAGAGATATGGTGGAGGGAAAGAAAGTCCCCATCCTTCCACCTTATTTTGAGAATAATTCGATCCGAATGGCGCATGCGTGTTTGCGCTCATGGTCGCGGATGAGGCGGTTGAACTACACATGAGCATATTTTTTCATTAGAAAACAATTAGCAAACTTTCATATCATAATTTTAGAGAGATGCATAACGCGTAAAACTTGGCAATTACTTTCATTTAAAAAATAATTCAGTGCTAATAAAGGCAATCGCATAATCGTTTTTTTAATGTTAAGCAAAATTGTAACTTTTTTCATATGTACTTCAGGTAAATAATGTGAGATCTGTGGAATTGTGATTCGTTCATTCAAACAGTAATATTCTGCGAACTCTCTTATGATACTACCTCTTCAAATATCAAGGGCCTAGTGACTCCATCTAATGAACAAAATGAAAGAAAAATGTATTCCACAAAAAGGAGGAAAAGAAGTTATAAGTACTTTAACATTTAATGTTAACTAAGTGTAAAATGTCATTAAATTAGTTTCATAGATTTGAATGTTTTAAAACTAAGCCCGATTTTGGCTTTTCAGCTTGTAATCTCTGCTGGGCAGCCCAGTAAAGCAAAGGACAAGTAAAACATTTACTAGTTCTGAAAACGTACTGTTTTCAGTTTCATTAAGATCAGGGAAATTGTATAGATGATAACTAATAATGTTTTCCAAGCCCCATAATGAATGCTGAGTTTACCAAATCAAACCCAACCGAAGGACGTGGTTTTGAAAACAATCATAGCCAGTTCTAAGACAACACTTTTAATACACGAATAACTCTAGGAAGATTATGGTAAATCGGAGTTTTTAATGAAAAACCCAGGACTCCTACAAGCCAGGTTTTCAAGACAATTTACGGGATATAAAAAAATCTCTTTTTTATTACAAAAGTAATAAGTAAATGTGCTTAAGGTAAGTCAGAAGTAACCATGACCAAGACATCCACAATGTCATTTCCAATAAAGACGCAATGACTGGAGACCCGATGCCAAAAAACAAAAAACGTCATACGCTTTCAAAATAGAATCAAGAAAATTCCTCCAGTCATAAAGTAATATTTTACCACCAAGGGACACAGAAGTAAGAACGTGAATGGTAGTCTGGAAATCAATAAATCTAACAACACTTAAGTCTATTCTCTTGCCAGTTTTCTGAAGAGCAAAACAAGAACAGCTATTTCTCCATTAAAGTTATTATATTTTTGCAGAACTTACCAACAGTTCAGCTGAGATTGAAATACTTTAGTCTACTCAAGATCCATCGTATTTCAGCATAAACTCTATGGAATTCACAACACAAATTCTATGTAAACATTCAACCCATCTGCAGGACATTATATTTGTTGTTGCTGTTGTTGCTTATGCTCACTTCTCTGACGTATAGTCAACCCAAGACCACGAAATTCCTAAGGAGCGCTAGGTTATTCCTGCCGTTGGCAACAGCCTTGAGCGCCTTTTAGGTGATAGTGCGATTTTGCTCAGTTCTGCCCCCAGGTTTGGTGGAGAGCACCCCGGGGGGAGGATGGGTCCGAGGATCTGCCAGCTCTCTCCCACCAAACCAGGCTAGAGGACTTTCAGCTCGCCGTATTTTTAGAGTGCCGCTATGCCGCACCGACACTATACATTTACAAACATCCATGCCTTCTCCGGGACTCGAAACCGGGCCCTTCGGCAAGGTAATCAGCGACGCTAACCACTAAATTGGTTGGGCGGCAGAATATTATATTTTGTCGTTTATAGCAAGAATAGCCGCCTTACGTTTTGCACCTGTAGGAAACCTTTTGCTTCTAGCATGAATCAGCTCTAGATATAGTCTCCGATAGCCGTTTGATTTAAACAGGGAATTTCTCACGCTAATTTCTGATTCCTTTGTCAAAGTCCAAGAATTTTTTCAGACATGATGCCATTCGGGATAACCCTCTGCCTGTTACACTACTAACACCTATCGTCATATGCAGCTCTTTCCGCTTTATAGCCACAGGTGCATCATGTTGCTGATTTCTGAAATGTCTTTTAACGATAACGTGAAAAGTTTCAAAGGAATCTAATTCAACTGAAGAAGAGTTTCTGAGGAGTTTAGAAGGGAAAAATATAAATAAAATTCGATGAAACAACATTGATTTTGATTAAAAGATATTTTAATTTCTCATTTTTCCCCATGCCATCCCCTGAAGCGTAATGTTTAACCTGTTTTTCGTATTGAAAATCTTTCAGAAGGAATATTGTTAATTTCCTTAAATATGCTGTATAGACTACTCAGGAATTTTATCATAAGAGGAAAATAAAACTTGGCAATATAACATATGTAAAATCTGTGTTATTTTATTCCTAATCTATGTTAAAATGGGTTTCTAGCAAGAGGATTATTATTAACAGTGGAATGTTTTTGATAGTAAGAAGAATTTTTATAAGAAATAATTCTCATCTATAAAGATAGACATGAAAATACTATACACACACAGTAACTTAAAAAATGTTCCATGACCTGTAGTGTACTACGAAATTCTACTTACTAATATCACTATTAGATTTAAATATTTTTATCAAACTTTTAACATCAGTCTAATACTAAAACTTGTGTAGACTTAATATTTCATCGTCTCATAAACATGATTTTAATTTTTCCCAAAAGTGCTTCTCACTATTTTGAAATAATTCATGCACAGAGAAGAAAGCATCAGGAAATTAAACGCAAGTTCGTATTAAAAATGGAACTCATTCCAAAGAATTTTTCATCACACGAAAAATAAAGACTGAATTAATTTATGGAGCTCATGAAAAAGAATTTGATTATATATTTCGTATTAAATGCGGGAAAAGAAATGTAGAACTTGTCTGAAAACTCATTTACTTCGAAATTAATGAATATTTTCAGCTAACTTCAGGAATAATTCGTAAGAAATAAAGTTAAGGAAAACGAAAACGCGTTTGAGGTACATGCTGTGGAATTCAAGCCTTTTGAAAATTTGTTTATCTCCGCTGCTGTTTTTTTTCATCCTGCAGCTGATTCATAAATAATCATAATCAGAAATCATAATATATCAAAACAAATATTCTCTCCGTATCTCAGGCAAAGCACGTGCAGGTTCAGTTTACAAAAAATTACAATATTCCACATCTAACTTATGCATAAGTTCAATGGGATGATTCAATGGGAAAATGCTAATTGTAAAGATGCTTGACCTAACTCTCCGTTAATTGAAAGATGTGTTCCTTAGGGAATGGGACTATTCGCCGCGGCCGTTTAGCCGTCGGGCCGTTTTGCCGTCGAGCCGTACTTTCTCCGTCAAGACATTTTTTTTACACGAATGTATTATATTTTGCTATATTATATTAAGTCGATTTAGTTTAATAATTCTGTTTTTATAATTTAATTTAATTTAATAAACATTTTATATAAAATATTTTTGTGTACAATTTTATACAAATTCGTCGTTACGCATGATATTACCTGCATGAGTGATTTCTCAGAACTAGCCGATTAAAATTTCCAGAACTTTTAACAAATCATGTAAATTTTTCACCTACATAATTTTAAAATCGATAACATAAGTTCCGTTATATCAGAGGTTTAGCCCCAATTCTACCTGTTATTGACATAATTTTCTAATTAACTATGTGTAATTTCTTTGTATCGCATATTTGTAAACTGCTATGGTTAGGTTAGGTTAGGTTAGGTTATTCAATTATGGCAAAGCACACGAGGGCTATCTGCCTAAGGGGAGGGATGCCTTCGTGGAGGACTTTCTAAGGGAAACTGGCTCGTATACACGTTACACATGGGGAAACCCACGAAAACGCCCATGCAGCCAGCCCGTTCGCGGGATTCGAACCTTGGACCGAACTACCAGTGTTCAGCGTCTTTACCGCTCGGCCGCTGGTGGGCCCTGTAAACTGCTATGCATATTACAAGCAATCTTTATTAGGTATACAAGAAGCAAAAAGAATTATTAAACTAAATAAATTTAATACGGCAAGATATAATACAGTCACGTAAAATATGTCTTGACGGCGAAACGCCCTGACGGCCAAACGACCCAATGGAGAAACAGCTCGACTGCGAAATGGCCACGGTGAAATGGCGATGGCGAAAAGTTCTAGACCCCTTTACTTAGACGTTAGTGAAATGGCGACGGCGAAAAGTCTTAGACCCTTTTACTTAGGCGTTAGTCTTTTTGTTTTCCTAGTCAATTTTGACAAAACACACAAGGAGTTCCTTCCTAAGATAAATAATATCTTCTTGAGGACTTTCTAAGAAAAACCGGTTTACTCGGCTTTAGAGATGATGAAAACCATGAAACTGCATTTGTAGCCAACTCGTTCACCTAATTTATTTTGCTTAGACCATAAATTTATATTTGAAGACATATAAAATGCTAATTCACATTCGTGTAAATTCCACAAAAATGGCGAAACTTTAAGCTTGTTACTAGAAATTTAAGCCCTTGACATGCAAATAAAATACGCGTACGAAGAATACCGTTTAATTTGCACACTCATGTGCAAGCTTAGAAACAGGTCGATTTTTTTTTTCAAATTTACATTGCTATATAACAATAATAATATACTGCTCCCCGAAGAGAATTCTTGACGTCTAGGAGACGTCAAAGTCTACAATGGCACGTGAAATCAATGAGATCTCTCAGACGTCATTGTATGTCAAAGGGTTAAATAACTCTTCTCAGCGTTATATAATTTTCTCACTGTATGTCGAACTCTAACGTTTTGGATTATTATTTATTTGTATTATGTATTGCATGACAATTTTTACGAATTGCGTTTTTCAAGTTTCATACGTCTTAGTTCAACATACTTGTCAACCTACGACACTGAAAAATCGGGAGATTTATTTTCCAAGACAAAAAGATTTTTTTAATTGATAAAAATATATTTTTAATAACGAATTAACTTCAAATCGTTACTAATTAATATATCTGAAAGTTCAATTACTAATTCTTAAATGCAAACATTACACTCAGCATTAATAACTTTTTGGTTCTTTGTTTCCATAGAAAAAAGTAACTTTTCGTTTTCTTTTTCCAATAGAGCTCATGTTGTCCTTGTGTTTTTGTATACGAATATGTTTGAAAACATCTGCCCTTCCACTGCGCGAAATCGGAAAATCGCAATGGCAAACGGTACACATCGCAAATGTATTACATTTCCTTGAGGAAATATTAGAAGAAAAGTCATCTACGTACGACTTTTGAAAAGTACCTGAGTATTTTACCTTTATCGCAGACATAACAAATACGAAATATCGTAATTTCTTAAACTATTTCTCGAAAGCACACACGTTTACACAAGTTAGCGACAAGATGAACAAAATAACAACCCTGATCTTGCTTTGTGCGCATTGGCTAATATGTGCCAGATGACAACCAGTTGTACTCATTGGAGAAATGGAGTATGGCGTTTTCGGACACGTATTCTCACTCACAAAGCTCAAACGGGCCATAATTTCTCACTGATGAAATTACTTTGGTTTTCTAAGTAGTCTAGAGGAAACCAGGTGCTTTCAGACACCACAAATTACTTTTTTAGGGATACAAATAATGAAGTATTTAGTCAAGCTAAATAAAAATAGAGAGAAATTTTAAGAATAAGAGAAAGTCGGTGGAAATATATTGTAATTCGAATTAGCAGGAGAGCGATCAGAAATCTGGGGTCTCCCGCCTAAATCTGGAAAGGTAGCAACTCTGGTTCAATGTAACTTCAAGTATATTAAATACAAATAAGAATGAAACTATTACTAAATTCTCAGTTCAAAGGCAAATATTTTCTTAACAATTTTTCTCTCTATAAAACTGCACTCAATCTGTCATCACCACAGGGACGTTTCAAATATTAAAATATCATGAAAAAGCACACTGATTGCTTTGCAGATTCATGATAAACGACATACAATTTTAATTTGAAAAACATCAAAGATATCGTGTAATTGGAAATAGTTTGTCTGTTTCTTATACTAGTTTATTTACTTTTCTGCCATGACGAACGAAGACTGCAATGGTGAATTTAATTTAAATGTACACTGCGTGGAAAAAAAAGGAAAAATCTGTATATCCCGTTCTACTGGATCGATTGACGAAATTCACCTTGCTTTTTTCATTTCTCGAAAGCGCGACTTAGGATGTCTATTAGATTTATATATAACATTATTCTAATATAGGTGTTTTGACACAAAACCAGACTTTTTCTGAAATGGCATGACAATTTTCCTTTCATATTTCGATTCTACGACTCAAATTATGCCTAGATATTAAATTTTGTAATATTTGGTGAGAAATTTATGGAAAAATTTAAAAATTTATCTTGGCGGATATTTTCGATTTCCGCCAAGAATGAACTTGGTGAACTTCTTAATTTATAGCAAACTCCGTTCCCTTCCTTTTTTCATTGTCCATGAGCGAAAAAAATAGCATCGTTCTTACTTTCAAATAATTTTAAGAGAGTGTGTAAACCAAAATTTCGTTATTGTCGCTTATAATAAATACGCCAAATTTCAAAACGCGACAAACTGTAAATTCACGTATAGCTTAGAAAATTTTGAATAAAATACTCTAATTTTTTGCAGGTATGCTTAAAAATACATCTACTTTAAGTTGATGGCAAAAATGTTGTAGGTTACTTTAAAAGGTTTTTCGAAAAATTTATAAAAATTATTTAAAAATACAATTTTTAAAAATAAATCATAAAACATCGGCGAATTTTATTTGGAATGAACTTAAATTTCGAAATATGAAAGAAAGAATAAAAAAAGTCTAATAAAAAAGACATATTAATGAATATATATGAAATTCAATTAAGATCGAGGAGCAAAAATTTTGAGAACTAATTTTTTAAAGCTTCTGCTATTTTTACAAAATTGACAGTTCGGCATAATTTGAGTCGTAGAATCGAAATATGAAAAAAATTGGCATGTTATTTCATAAAAAGTCCGATTTTGTATCAAAATATCTATATTAGAACAATGCTATATATTAATGTAATATGTATCATAAGTCGCGCTTTCGAGACATGGAAAACGCAATTTGAACTTCGTCAATCGGCCCAGTAGAACGAGAGATATATAACTCTCCTATTTTTTGACGCAGTGTCCATTACACGACTTATAGTGGCATTTATACATCTTTGCAACTCATAGGAAATGCATAGCTTCCATCTAATAGAATGTTTTGAAATATAGCAGTTTTGAATAAAACTTTGACTTTGTATCTCAGGCTTCTGTATGTTTTTTTCAGTGTTTAATTTTCTCACTGCTTAGTTCATTACTAGAATTTAGCTGCATCTGATGTGATAAGAGTGAATCAATATTTTCAGGCCAGAGTTAGTCACTTTTCCGAATGTTTTATAAAATATCATTTTAATAATTTACTAACATTATAATGCAAGTTAAGATGTACAACATGTTATGTTATTGCTACAGAATAATTTCAAATAATGTTTGTGCATCACATTTAATAAAAACTCAAAACATTCAAGTTTTGATGCAATACGATATAGCATTTTTGGTGAAGCTTTCCAGAGAAAGAAAACAATTTTGAAGTTTTGATGCAATGCAATAGGAAATTTTTAGATTTCAGATCGAATCTCAGGAAAATCTTGTTTTTCTGATAATAATTAACGGTCTTTTTCCTAGCTTCAAAAACCTCTTTCCGATTACCTACCATATTTCTGAGAACCATTTCGACTCTAAACCAAGATGGAGATAGCTTTATGACCTCATGTCTGGTGATTCTTTTTCACATTGTTCATTTTTTTAATTCGGAAAATTTTAGTTTGTGTTGTTACTCGCGTTATCATTCAAAGAACACAGAAAACTAAAAACGCAGTAAAGCTCTCTTTCTGAATCTAAAAGAAGGCTTTCTCGCTGTAGCTCACTTTTTTCAATAAAAACTTGTTTGCCACTCTTCGAAGAACATAACATCGTCCCGCATACAGCATGGAATTTCCAACGCGAATGAAAGCTTTAAATAATACATCACAGAAGCAAGAAATTTTTTATTTAATATTTTTTTGAAGGAAGTCTGCATACATGCTGAATTTTAAGTTTATCTGATGTGACGTGTGAATACAGAAAGTTACTAGGTTTCGGAAATTCACTAGTCTCTACGCAATCTTCTATTTGAAATTTTAAAGCTTTTTCATTTCCCGTTTCATCAGTCTTTAGACGTTCGTAAAGTACTATAACAAGTCTACATGGAATGCATTTTATAAGAAGCTTTATGGCAGTATTATAATACTTTTCTAAACTTTTATTCAGTATTAAAAATACTTTCATTCTGAAGAGAATAAAAATCGATAACTAATGAGCCGTACTATGCTTTTAGCCAGCTAAGCACAATACCCGGATATCTTAATTCACGTCATTTTATAGTGCACGTGATTAGTAATCAAAGTTACATTTTTTGTAGTTTATGACTTCTTTTCATATAAAATGTCCATTTTTTTTAGTTACAGTTCAGAAATAGAGTATGATTTACATGTTTCGGCTATTGATTAATTAAGTAAACCAAGCTTACTGTTATTTACGTGTGTACATACGATGCAAATATATAGTAGTTTGAATTAGTTTCTGTTTCGTACATTTATCAAAATGCAAACTGCGTTATGCCATTTTCTGTTGTCTGTTTGAAAACGCTTTCTTAAGCAGATATTCACACAGCAATTTTTAGAGGAATTAGGTTTCTTTTTTTTGTTCCAATGGCGGGCCCTCAGCCGACTTTGGCTTGGCCGCTCCTAAGGCCAAAAGTGGTGGTCACTATTATTATAGACGCACCTAATAGGTGGGCCACCTTTGCCTCCTATGAAGGAACGGACAATTACAGCCATGCCTTCTCCAAGATTCGAACTCAGGCCCTTTGGTATCGTAGCCGGCTCACCAAACCACTATATTGTCTGGGCGGCTATATAAATTAGGTAATAGCAAAGAAATATTCAGTTGTCTAAAATTACAGTGCTGAAAATAAACACGAATTTGAAGTGACTGAATACTCTATGATAGTAGAGTTCTAATTCTGAATAAGTTAGTTAGTTAGTTTTAAGCAACGTCTTCCAGCTCACCTAGCAGACAAGGCCTGCCATGTGGCTATGAGTAGACAGGCCAATCCAACAACAAACGATCATTAAATAAAGAAACATAACAAAATAAATGGTTAAATAAAGGAATATAACAAACATAATTAACATCTAAATTCAGATCTTACAATCACACAAAACGAACGTAAGAAACTTAAAAGAAAAAAAGTATGATGTGTACACCACATGACTTCCTTGTACGGAATATTAAATTATACACAATTTCTCTGCATTTCCTGCCTTCGTTTAAACTTATTTCCTCGAATTTCACTAGAGATATATTTCTCATTTTATTAATTCAGTTCTCACTTCGCCACAAGGCAGAAATACATAAAACATCAAAATATCTTCATTAAAAATTGAAAAATACAGAAAAATACAAAACACCAAGTACAGTTAAATTTTTTTTTTAATTTTTTACAATTAAAATTACAGTTTCTACACAAAAACAATTCGGCCAGTGTGCAAAAACGCAGATTTTTCGGTGCAAAAAACTGAAAGTAACTTTTGGTTTCACTCGACAAAAAGACACTGAATGCGTAGAAACTGACTTAATTTGCCGTGGACGCTGTGCTGAGTCAATATATGGGATAATTTAATAACTTAAATAATAAATCCAGAATGGATTAAGCATAATTTAATTCGCAACAATTAAAGAAGACATTATTTTGTTGTTGTGAAGCTTAGTTTTCTAAATTGGCAACAAATCCACTATTCTTCTAAGTTTCAAATCTAAACAAATATGGCTGCTATGGCCAAAACCGCTAGGCTTAGTCGTGCTTAAACAGCTTTTAAATTGCTGATGATTATAACAAGCAGGTTAATTAACGACATAAAACCTTAACCGGAATGTAAGAATAACACAATTCAATCATTTGTCGACGGAGTGCTGAGTTATTTGGAAGAACAAGACGACGCGGAGTTGGCCGAGAAAATTATGCTACGAAAACCGCAATCTCGGATCAAGAGAAAATGCTTCCAAAGCAAGAAGCAAACACAAATGACTGATTTCTTCAAAAAGATGTAGTTTTAGAGTTACGCTTTTGTAATTACATAATACATTACAGTATGGAAACAGTACATATGTATTAATTTTTCTGTGTATCCTTGACGCCTCTCGTAAGTACAAAGCACTTTTCTGTTTTCATTAACAAAATGCATTTTAGGTTAGTTTTGAGTGATATACTAAAAGATTAAGCGTTAGTTAAACATTCCCTGCTGTTTATTTTACGTTTTATTGTACATAAAACGATTTTTCAAAGTTGCAATGACGGTTTTCTCGTTTGCTATACCCGTTTTTAGCTTTTTTCAGATTATCCGCGATTTTTGTTATCCGCGGCGGCCGCACCACCCAATTCCGCGGATAATCGGGAGTGTACTGTACATTTTGATTAAAAATAAGATTACAAATTCATTATTTTTATCTTGTTTTACAAACTCCATGAGTTATGAACAAAAATTATAACATTTGAGGGACATTTCAACTAAACTGAGTACCTAACTGATATTCTCACCCTTCATTTTTATCTTTAAGTTGCCATGCGTGTTACCACCTGTAGTTTAACTTAACTGTGAATACACAACGCACAAGCAAATAAAACTTATTTCTTTTTCCACATCCACAAACTGTAAATGTTAAACTTTCCAAAAAGTAAGTGTCCCTGGACTAAACAGCAGTTAACTGGAATTTACAAATCAGTTACATACAGGGCGAATTCTTCTAGCCAATGCCCCAACACTCTGTGTGAGAAAACTTAAAATCTAAATCAATACTAACTTAAATTAATTTGCGGCTGTCCTGGAAGCAAAGCCATTCACGCAACCAAACGTTTAACGACTACAAGTCATACGGTTACAATCTTTTTCCCTCAGTTAATACTACACCGCTTACCAATCATATCTGCATATGTCTCTGGACTGAGCGAGTACATGACAACACGAAGAAAAGGTAAGATTACAATTAACTACTAATTAGTTAATTAATAAAATGCCATAAATTTAGTTTCTGAAAGAGTGCTATTTTCCTCATTTTACCTTTTAGAACCTTAAGGCAATACCAGTTCTTAAATAAATTAAGTATTAGAGTGGATCATAGGTTGTTTTTTTTCCAACTCAAATATTTAGGAAATGTAAGTTTTTTTTAAACCAGTCGCATTAAAGCTAATCAAAAATATTCTCTGATATATAACTGTGCGGATATCCCTCATGTGGACTTAGTCATGAGTTAAATAACCCAAGAGGTTGAAACATTCATTAATTTAAACTTAGGAGAGTTCAAACTGATCAGCTTGCTACTTACAGAATCAAGCAGACGCCAAACTTCAACTGTAGCGGTCCAAAGCAGAATAAATTCAAATAAAGAGAGTAAAACTTCAAACAGATGTTTTTAACGGCTCTAAAAGTCTGTTGACTCAAGGGATCGGGGTAAAATTTTACATTTGCGACGCCATTTAAAACCCCTTTTATCCATTTAGGGATGAAAGCAACTTTTTTACTCAGAAACTAAATTGCTGGATAAAATTTTCTCTGCCATGGGAACTAAACTGGAGAGAGAACAGTGCAAATTGTGTGAAAAGTAAGTAAGTTTGAAAGAAAAGGGGGTTACAGTTAACCTTATTGGCCTAGGAACACAATTTCAGTTACCCAGAAAGAATAAAATCGGCGAAGCGAACAACTATTCGCTTTTCTCGGCGGATATCGAAGAAAAAAAAGCGTGTCTATTACAATAAGACGCATTCTTCAAAGAACAGTTGAAATATTTAACGTCTTAAATAAAATGATTCTGGAATGACGTCAACTTGCATTTAGCCATTTTATTGATCTAAGTTTTATTTCAGTTGATGCTTTATTAAAGTTTCTACAAACAAGTTGCATTTAAAGGCTCATTAATCAAGTTTTTTAGGCATTTCCAAAATGTGATGTTTTCCTCTTCTTTCGAAATAGCTGGTCGTTGCAAAATTATTTTGTTCTTAAGTGTAGTTGAGATCTTTTATTTTAATTTAAAGCACTAATTTGCAGACAATTAATTAACCTATTACTTTTCTGCATATGTGACATCAAACGGGATCTTCTAATACTATTTCTAAACACTTTGTTTATATAATGTCAGCATTCTATCCAAAACACGAATTTCAAAAAT
Source organism: Stegodyphus mimosarum (assembly GCA_000611955.2). NCBI lineage: Eukaryota > Metazoa > Arthropoda > Arachnida > Araneae > Eresidae > Stegodyphus > Stegodyphus mimosarum. Next base: position 110,579 of record KK114309.1, read on the forward strand.
TGCTATTTGCATTTACACACATATTTCTAGGCTATTTTCTTGTGTTTTAATGGATTCAATTAAATTTCAATACCCTTTAACTTAAGACGTCCTAATATGCTAAGAGAAAATGGTGTATACTTTTTTAAATATGTTAAAATTTGTTATACAGATATCATTATGTGAGTTTTCTCAGAGCAAGCGTACATGAATTTTTAAACAAATTTTTTTCGAAAATTGCTCAGCAAATTCATTATTTTGTGGTGGTGGTGACGATATATATTTCTGAGATATTTTTCTAACAATTTTATTGCATTTATTGTATTTAAAATAAGAAAAGTTTTACCTTATGGTACGTATTAGTTTAGTCCGTATTAGTTTGTAAGGAAAATGAGTCACTCCTTCTTTCATATTCTGTTAATTGGTAATTTATAGCAAGCGTTAACGTGTCTCAGATATGAAACGTCGTAATGCAGGTTAGCTTATCTGGTTTGCATTTTCAAATGGACGCATACTAGATGCGAAAGAATAATAAGAGATTAATTAAGATCGTAAATTTTCACTTAAAGTTTAAAGTAAAAGTTTAACAAAATGACAGACATTTTTAGAATTAAATGCGCTAAATCGTCTTAAAAATGAGTATATTATTTAATAGAAATATTTCCTTATCACTCATGAATAATAAATTTCTTGTTAAATAAATTTAAAGCAGAAAATTATTATGAATGCAGCTCCCTTTTTAATTCTCGTAGAATCGAACCTGACAGTAATGAGTTTGTTATCAAAAAATATGACTCCTTACATAACATAATTTCTTTAAAACTTTATAACCACCTCTTTGGTATGCATTGTCGGTTTTGAAAGGAAAATTCCTAATTAAGATTCTCTAATGGATATTTGCTGCAGCACGAGTTTTAACATTGTAATGTTTAAATAAATATCCATAGTTATTTATATAACCCTTGTTTGTTATATTTGATTGGGCTGCAATTATATGCATTTTATTTGCGCATCTATCCCAGAGGAAACCGTCTTCTCTAGCTTTGATGATTTCAAATCGGTTGGAAATTAATTTGGGTATAGCAACTTTGCAATTGTTAGTCTCATAACTCATGTTTTTGCAGTATCGTCGCCATCCACATTGAAAGCAACAAGTAGAAACGTATGACTGGTTCGAAAACTCATTAACTTGAAATTAATGAATTTTGAAAGTAATTACATATGGAGACTAATAAAATACATTCAAGGAAAGCGTGTATTTTTATAAGTAAATAAACTTCCTCAATAAACAACTTTAATATTTGGTAGTGAAGACTTAGATTACTTTTCTGTGCCTTTTCCTTTTTTCGCAGTAATTACTCCATGCTTAAGCACAGAACAAAAAATACGCATCGAAAACTTTTCCATAAGATTCCGAAACACAAATGTAAATAGAACGAAAATGCTATATCGTAATTTCTGATTTCTGTATTAAAATATCCGATGCCAATTAATGTAAAGCTACAAACAGCTGAAAATGATATGTTAAAATAATATGTTGGAGCTAGTTAGAAAAAAAATTAGAACAAAGGCACAGTAAATATATGATTTACCCTCGGCCATGCAGGATAGAAAAGAACTGAAAAATAAGATCTTAACTACTAATTAGATTTTGCGTAGTATATATTTCATTATTGCATCTAGCAAACCATTTGCTGATGTTGTTTAACGAAAACCTTTAAACAAAAACTAGCTTGTGATTAGATTACAAATCACCAAAATATCATTTTCGGCTACACCGTTTCGACTCCAATTAGGTAAATTATATTTTTATAATAAAGAGCTAGCCGCCCAGACGGTATAGTGGTTAGGGGAGCCTGACTGCGATACATACCGAAGAGCCCGGGTTCGAATCCCAGTGAAAGTACTGATGTAAAATTGTCTGTCCCTTCATAGGAGGTAGAGGTGGCCGCCTATCACGTGCCTCCACAATAAAATGGCCACCACTTCTGGCGTTAGTAGTGGCTAATGCCGTTATAGGCAAGAGCCCGTCATTGGAGGAAAAAAAGATAAAGAGCTAAAAAATTACGTGCACAAAAAAAGATGGCTTTGCGAAGGAAAGGAAACTTAAGAGGAAAGTCCTTTATTCAAAATATATATATGGAAAACAGAGAAACATCATGCTTTCGTCATGTTCATTTGCCAGGAATCCAATTCGTAATTTTTCAATTTTTCATTTCCAAAGTGATAGAACCTTCTCATTCAAGAAATCAAAGCTACTAGAGGTTACTGTTTTTATTTTTTGTACTGCTGGGTGATTTAACAAAGGTGAATTGAGCACAAAAGAAGGTATGTCTTTTTAAATCAGTATTTTTGTCCGATTTCATCAGTAGATTAACATAACTAGATGGGAATAAAATGAAATTAAATATTTGAATGAATAATTATGAATTTATATTAATATATTATTTTAGGTTTCATTTCAAAAGAAACCTTAACATTATGTTTCAGAGCCCTGAGTTTTAGAGCAAGGCTCCTATTTTGTTGTATTTTAAAACTATTTCTTCCCGACTCGTGAAATACTGTTTTTAAAGATCTAATTTTACCTGCGTGTACCTTCTGGAAGAGCCTCGTTTCCCTGATGGTATGCTCATCAAAACTTGAGAATCTTTGAAATACGACTTTTACAATAACTAAATAAATGCATAAATGTATATTATTAAAAACATCCTGTAAAGAAACCTCATTCCAGGAATTCCATAATTTGTATCTGTATTAATTCTTTACATCAATACTCTAAATGCTGTCCATACAGCGCAATGATTATTTCTTCCTATGTGAGGTCAGTAAAGTATGAATTTTATGAGTCCAAATATATGTCAATCTCATGTGTAGATACTCGTATTGCGATAAAAAAGAAAATGTTATTTACGGGGTTAACAGCTTTCAATTCACGAGCTTCACGACGGAAAATTTTTTATAGTTTAATCTCAAGGATTTACTCGCACTTCGGGTTTGATGAACACGACTATTAACTAAGAAATCTCCCGATCGTAACATTATTATGGAATAACAAGATTACTGATGTTTTAAAGCATATTCATATCAGCCGGCCACTTTATCTAGCTGCATAACGTTACATATCGTTGCGCTATACACTATTCTTTGATGTTTCAAATGAGCAGCTCAGAATTCTACAAGAAAAAAATCTACAAACTACCTATAGAAAGATTTAATGCGTAGAATAAAACTTACAACAAATGAGGGGCTATAATGTGTCATTATAGATTAAATAGGAATATTTTTCTACAACTGTTTGAGGGTATTTTGTCATTTGTCAAACACATGCATCCATAGTTTGGAAATGTAGTATTGAGGCTAAAGTCACTGTATTATGCTAACTTAGCTCAATGAAATGAATGATATGTTAATTTAGTATTGAGTTGAACATGTAATATAACTTTATGTAGATATTGTTCGGCTCAACGGGTTCGTGGATTTGGAGTGATTGATTGATGACAACACTTGATGAAGAATCTAAACACAATTTATTCGTCCAGTGTTACACAGGAGAGTTCGAAAGACGCGTTACAGTAGTCGAAACACTACAATAAACACGCTGAAGCAATCAAAGGTAAAGACAGCTGCACGGCAACCCCCTAAAGTACAGCTCCCGACTCGGTCGAACGCTCTCAAGCTAATCTCTGAACTCTAATGTATTTAGTTGCTTAAGATACTCTTCACGATGAAACTGCTACTCTTCCCGATAAACTGCTACAGGCAGGATATTTATAGTTTTCGACCTGCCTTCGAGAACATTCTCGAGGAGACCGGTAAGAATTCGTTCTGGAATTTTCTCACTTCGTCTATGGCATATCGACGATTTTGTCGCCAAATGGGCGATTTCGAGCGAAATCTGGCAAGACTGTCTTTCGTTGCCATTTTCTGGCAACCCTAAACTCGCTTTGCGGGAAAGCTATCTTACTGCAGCTGGACATTTCGCAACAATAGTTATTTCTTTTCCAGAAAGGAATATTTTACTATCAAAATGCTATTATCTTTGTTACTACTTATCCAGTTTTTTTTTTCAATGCTGAAAGTTACTTTTACATACAACATAATAACAGACCTATATAAAATATAAGGCTTTTATACCGTTAATGTTAAATTCAAGCTACAGAACTGATATCTTTGTCTGTGTATATTGCACCATTATTACTACTGATTAAATTGCATTATTACCGATACATGTATTACCATTGAATGTCAAAAATAAAGTCCGGAGTGTCAGAGTATTTTAATACACTATAATAAAATTTAAGGATAGAAAGAGGTTATAATTTCTGCACAATTTCAGGTATTCAAAAATATTTTTTTAGAAAAAATTAATCTGTATGCATTCACTTGAAATAATGCTAGAGAGTTGATATCTATCGTTTTTTTTAGAGTTGAGCAAAACTAATCATTTTGTTTCCCTTCGGCGTAAAGAAAGACATTACCAAATGGAAAAGCTAATGAAATTGCTTTCGGCACTACCAGGTACATCATATAAGGATAAAATAAGAAACAAGAAGTACAAGGAAGTAAACACGAAGTATAAACCTGAGATGCAGGGTGTGTCTGTGGGAATCTGCAGTTTCTCTCTGTGTTTATATATCTTGGCAAATAAAAGGAAGTAATTTAATTAAAAATTTATTTCATCTGTTTAATTAATTTACTCTCCTTTTTATGTAGTAAACCAACAATTATTTAATAATTAAAAGAAAGCTGTAGACTGTTAAATCGCGCATGGCAGTATATTTAAGAGAAATAAAACCCATTAGTTTAAATTGCTGTTTTTTCTCCCTCTTTTGTTTCCCTTTGGATATTTTTTTTTACTTTAAAGCAAATCATGAGTGGTATCTGCTTAATCTCCATTCGAATTTTGATTACGAATTTCGTCTAAAATCCTCTCTGTTTTCATATTTCTAGCATTTTGCTAATTTCAAATTTACCTTGGTTATTTTTCTGAATTTTGTTTTCAAGATTCTGCTGCCGTCGGCATTACAAAGCACAGAAAGAATTTTAATTTCTGATGAAAAGAGGTAACATAGGAATAAAGCCAATTAAAAATACTTATTAAAATTCTATGTCGGGATCACTAATCAGTTAGAAATTACTCAGCTTATTAATTTTGTGCAATTCTAGATCTTTACACTGATTGTATAAAACTTTTCATAATACTGTTATCAAAGGAACATATTTTTCATTCATTATTTAAATTAATAGCTTGATTAAAAAATTATCATACAAATTAAGCTAAATAGTCACAGTTATTAATTAAACATCACATTTTAAGTAAAGGTACTTCCTATCAAACCGTTTCTAAACAACTGATATCTAAAATCTAGATAATAAACAAATTACGAAATATCTCAAACTGTGCTGACACATTTGATAGAAATATAGCCTATAGATATATCAACTCGTATATTAACAATATAAGAATATAAAACGAAGTCAGGTGACCAAATTTCTACGATACGTAAAATTTGGAATATATGCCAAAAATATGATAGAGAATCTGATAGAAGTCGTAGGAGCTGCTCACGTGGATGTAAACTAGTATCCAAATATGTTTTCAGTAATGATATCCCATCCTTTTTCCCGCAAACAATAGTGAGCTTAGGAAACAACTATCCTGCAAGAACTTAATGGCAATTCATGGTCCTGTGTTTGGATGACAGGATTTCTTTACTCTTGAGTGACCTCATCATAAACTTCTACCGTTATTGTTGGCTGATGTTATTTTCACTAGATATTTACCCCTTTAATGAAGGTGTGCAATTATTAGGCTACCTCAGTTTGAGATTTGCCAGTCTTAAGTATGAAAGGTTGACTGCAAAGGAAGGTACATTTTAGGTTTTCCATAACTCTTTTCTTCAATTCTTCAGTTGAATAATCATGCGAGTTGATTTATGGAGAAAGAAATATGAAAGTAAATGTTTTGAATTAATAAAAATCTGTTTCCTACTGCATTTGAGATAGCAGTTTACATCCATATATCTGCAAATTTCCTTTCATTGTAATAGGAAGCAATAAATTTAAAATTTTATTTCAGAACAGAAGAGGAAGAAAACAAACAGTTATTTGAAAAATGGTAATATCAATAATACGTAATACGTATTATTGATATTACCATTTTTCAAATAACTGTTTTCAATTGATATTACCATTTTTCAAATAATAATATCAATAATACGTAACCACTCTGAATTTTTTTTATATGCAGAGTTTTTTTAAATGACGAATTTTCTAAAGATTAAATGCATCAAGCCATTCATTTCTTGTAATAGGTGAAAAACGTGCATTTACAGCCTCATAAATCTCATCTTCGGAATGAAAACGCCATCCGCGTAAGTTCTTTTTTAGATTAAAAATGGCCAAAGGTCACACATAGCTAGAATGGATGAATAGGGTGGATGATGTAGCACTTTGATGTGTATTTCCTCAAGAAACTCAACTGTCAATCTTGCTGAATGGGAAGATGGATTGTCATGGTGTCATGATGGAGTATGAATGATTTGACCTTTCCTTCTTGAAGAATTTTTATAAGGCACTTAGTAACGTACCAGTTAGCTCTGACTGTCTTCTGTTCTTCCAGTTTGATGACTTTGACCAGTCCTGCACTTCTGTAGAAAACATCATACATTACCTTTTTCATGGCACGTTTTCTTTTCACCGTTATGGGCATGGGATCATCTTCAAAGATCCATACTTCATTGTCTTTACGTTTTAGGACGTCCAAAAATGGTACGTACGTTTCATCACCAGTTACGATTTTAGAAAGATGGTAGCAACGGATGGTAGCTTAAAAGGGTTTCTTTCAAGAGGGTTCTGACACACTCTTCCTTTTATTCCTTTTATTGACACACTCTTCCTATTTATTGTTCTGACACACTGTTCCTTTATTATTTAAGTTAAATTAAGAGAGACCCAACGGTCGACTGGTTTTTCCGTATGCAATTCTTCGTGAATAATTCAATCAATGGCGGCGTATCCAATGTTAAGTTCCCTTTGTATCATTTGGTAAGTGCAATGATTATGATCCAACAACATTTTCCGTGTAGCAGACATATTATCCGGCATTACTGCTGACAACTGCCTTTCTATGTGTTCTTCATCCTGAGGAGAGTTGCAACATCTGTAAAATCTGCAAGTTATCTGAATACAGTAGCACGAAATGGACTTTCATTTTCAAATGCTAATTGTGATCGTTGAAAGCATTTTCCTGATTTAATTCACTTTAAAATTATAGAATATCATAGCACGATAATGTTTTCGTTTCAACTCCATTTTTCCTTCTTCTTAAAATTTATTCTTTGCTAAACTACTTGAAACTGCCCAACAAAAAATCTTCTGTTAAACTAAAATAGTTCATATTTTCATATTTTCTGCCACTTATCGTCTGCGCGTATCAAAAACCTTCAGAGTGGCCTCCGTAGTACACATCCAAGAAGATGAAAATGCATATTGTTGTGATTTTCAAAGGTCAAAACTTGGATTGATAAACTAAATGGTGATATTTCACTTATTAACATTTACGAAAACCTGTTGATGGCTCGTAAAATATTTATGAATAACTTGATTGCACATTAACGAACCTTAGACAGCGTAACATTATATTAACTTTAATGTGTTCAGCCAGAGTCTCTTAAAATTAATGCTTTACGAAGGGAGATAAAACTTTCTTTGAACAGTCTCTGAAAGATGCATTTTAAACAGTTTCCAGAAAAACTGAAACTTATTAATAACGATCGCGACATATTTATTACACCATAACTGTCGACACTTACACGTATACAATTTATGTGTTAACCGCTTAAAATTGATTTACGGATCATAAAATATTAGTAATTCGCCAGGTAAGATAATGAACTTGAGGGAAAATAAACCCATAATTTAAATATTCTATCTCATCACACAAGAATGAAATGCAGTTTCTTCCTTCTAGTAAAACTTAGTTTCAAAGTAAACTGATTGTCTAAAGTAGTGTTCATACTAAAGCTTATAAAATAACTGCTAACTAATATAACATTAACAATTATGTGTAAACGAGAATTCAGATGAATGGAGGTTCTGTAATATCTAAGAAAAAATTAGAGTTTACTAATTTCTTATATAAGAAAAAACACTTATTAATAGAAAACAATTAGGATTAAATTTGGAACAGACTAATACGGAGAGACTTCCTAAATATATCTTATAACTAAATAAAAAAATACAGAAATAATTTGAGTCTATGGAATTTTTTTATTGCTCTGTTTCAGACTACATTCATGTATTTTCTAGGAAATGTTCATGAACTGTAGGCCAGTTACTAATGCCGTGAAATACTGGGAGTTTGCTTATAGCTTTATTTCCAGTACTGTGAACCGCATTAGATCTTCTTAGTTCCTTTTGAATTTTTCAGAAATACAATCAGTTTTCTTTAATATGTGTCCTATTTAAAACATTTTGTTCTAATGCTTTGACATGATCATATAAAATGTTGTAATGCCTTAAAGTCAATTTACAAGACTAAAGTATATTTTTTGTATTATAAAAATCCTTTTACTTTTGTAGTCAGTGTGATTAATTTTACTTATATCTTAAATAATTATTCATTTCTCAAAATACAATAGTTCAAAATCAAAGCATCAGGGAGCCTCAACTGAGAGTATGGCCTCAAATAAATGTGAATTACTAATATGCCTTCCTGAAGGATATTCATGTAAATACTTGAACCACAATAGTTTCTGTTGCTGGACAGGTTACATGAAATACTCACTGAAGTTTGCTCTCATCCTAAAAAATATTATAAAAGTAACTCTTATTATAAGGCATCATAAAATAAATCATGAAAGTTCTTTTCTCTAAGCCTTTGTCACCGCAAAGTTCGAGTATAAGCAGCTTTTTTTGGTAAGACATCATTCAAGTGATAATCGATACCCCTGCCACGATCTTTCAGGCATAACTGCAATCTCTGCGTTCCTAATGCTGTTTTTCCTTCTGGTGTCGAAACATTTCTCCCTTGTCTCCCTGAGCTTTCGATATTCAATATATTGCAAAGATATCAGCAATTATATAATCTCTTCGAGATTTTAATGCTACTCCAAGCTGGGTTTTGCTTAACAATTTGCGCAGTTCTGAATTTTTTGCCTAAAAGTGAACACTTTTAATGCTGAAGGTTGTCTTCCACATTACACTCTAACCACAATTAAAAAGAAAGAACTTTTATTTAGGTAATATTAATTCGGTCACTTAATACTCATTTAAACTTCTTCAGCACCAGTCCAGTTACCAAGATGTTCTGCGAACATCAGCAAAGCATAAATAGTAGCGATTTCTGAAACATGTATTTAAGAAGGCAGGAAGCATTCTTACGTTCTTTTTCTTCCTACTTCGTACGTTCGTTAAAGGGTTCGCGGATTTGGAGTGAATGACAACGATGACACTTGATGGAGTATCGAAAGAGACTTTATTGAACAGTATTTTTCATGATAGCTCCAAAATCACGCTTACAGTTGTCGAAGAACTATTATAAACACGCTGAGACAATCAGTAACACAGCCTCCAGGCTATCAGGCTATAACGGTGAAGACAGCTTCACGGCAAAACACCAAAGTACTGCTCCCAACTCTGCTCGGTCGTTTTCGGAACTCCACGTACTGTCGAGACTCTCCACGCTACAGCTCGCGATGCACTCGACGATACACTAGAGTACGGCTCACGACTCGGTTCACTCGTTCCCGAAGCTCAACACATGTTAAGATAAAACTCGACGATGCATTGCCTCGCGATATACTTAAGAGACTCGCTGGATGCACTCGACGACCATTTCGGCATTAGACTACGCACTGACTCGCACTGACTGACTTTTGGTGTACTAGCAGGGTTTATAAAGCTTTTGGCTTGCGTTCGAGAAAATTCTGGGCTAAACCAATAAGAATTCGATTCAGAAGGTTCTACATCCGTCCATGGCATATCGCCGATTTTGTCGCCAAATGGGCGATTTCTCGCTAAATATCGCAGCCCTGCCTTTCCTTGCCATTTTCTGCCAACCCTAAGGCTGCTTTGCGGTGAAACTATCTTACCGCGCCTGGACATTTCGTAACAATATATATGCATACTTATACTCAAAATGTTATATATTATTTAAAATACGGTAGATAAGATATATTAAAGGGTGCACATTTGGAGCCAATAAAATACGCCAACTTCTCGGAGTGTATATCATACTTATTTGATTTATAGTCTAAAGAGAAGCCTTCTGAGTCCATTTGCGCACAGGTCAGCATTTTGCTCCTTCGCAAACATTCTTTAGGCTATGGTCATTTATCTCGCTCAGCAAGGGTGGCGACACTTTATTCTTCATGGGCTTTGTCCCAACATCCAAGGCGGCTCCAGTACCATCTGTCGACGGGGATGAAACACACCGCATATCTCTCGGCTATACTACTCCGGGTGACGACCACTTGCCCAGAACATCAATATCTAATACAGCATGAGATTCTACATCTGAGAAACATTATACGGAAAGAAAAAAAAAGGGAAATACCTAGAGGTAATGCCGCCCAGGGCTTCATCAGCTGCATTGGGCGTCTTGTTTAGTGCTTATGACATCCAACTTTCTCAACATCGTATCGATCGCTCGGCTTAATGTCCCTGATTTTACAAAGACCATAAAATTTGGGTCTTAGGTTTAATCATATAATACATTGGGTTCTCTGAAGAGCAACTAAGTGGTTAGGCTTCTATCTCTTCTTGTTGAACTGCTTCCTATTTGCTTCTTGTAATTTCAAGTTGTTACTTTTATCATCGTTTCTCATTTCCTCTGGTTTTTTGCATTAGCTGATTCAAATACTCTTCCTTAAATATTTCTGTTATCCCTAATTTTCATATTCCTCATTTTAGTACGGATGACCAGCTCAAATGGCGTATACTAGGTACTTCTTGTAGTTGTACTTTTTATTATTCTCTATACGTTTGCAACATTCTTGAATCACTTTATTTCATCTTTAGAAGACAACTTAGACAAACCTGTTATGAAAATCCCATTAATCCATTACTCCGTTCGAATTATCCGTTTTCGCTCGGTGTTCCGGAGCTGATCTTTATGTGTTCTGTCCCTTTTTCAATGCAGTAAGTTTCAACTTACTGCTATCGATATTATTTCTATCTATATAACAGCAGCAGTTCAGTCCGAAATCATTCTGGAAGGGTCTGTAATACCTTTTGTTTACGTTTTAACTTTGCAATGACTTCCTGTATGAATGGAGACTTCATAGGGTCAGGTAAACTTGGTGAAAGTGTCGACTACAGTGAAAATATGTTGGTATTGCTTATTAATAGATACAGGAGACCCACAAAATCAGCATGGTACTATTTAAAGGAATATTTTCCTTCGGTATAGGATTTTAAAAGCCTTCACTTTGTCTGTGGTTTTATTCTGCAGAATACATCCTGTACAATTTGCAGTCACCCTGTAGAGATTTATATTTATTTTAACTAATGCGTTAAGTTTAATTTTATGCTTACTTTCCTAATTGTCAATGCCAGAACATTTAAATTTGGTACTGCGCCTGAAGTAATGCAAATTCTACCTTGAGGAGAAAAGGTTTAAATACTCCGTTCTAGACGGAAAATTTAAAGAGCTTGGACGAACACTATACTTTTTGTAGCGTGAGCTTCTACTTTGCATTTATTACTGGTTAACGTGGCGTAACAGCTATTACTTTGTTGCCACTAGATATTCGACGCTGTGTTAGGAAATAGGAGTATCTCAGCCCCGTAGCGTAATTCTACTACTTGTTAATATCTTCGAAATTTTAGTTTAGTTCTTTTTATTTGAGTTACCGCCCGAGTGAGGCGTAACGTGTCAGCGTCAAGTCGAGGCATTGGAAATTTTAAAGAGTCAGTAAAGGCTTCTTTTTACCCTTTTCATGTAAGTCCATTTGCGCATAGGTCAGCATTTTGCTCCTTCGCGAACGTCTTTAGGCTATGGTCATTTATCTCGCTCAGCAAGGGTGGCGACACTTTATTCTTCATGGGCTTTGTCCCAACATCCAAGGCGGCTCCAGTACCATCTGTCGACGGGGATGAAACACACCGCATATCACTCGGCTATCCTACTCCGGGTGACGACCACTTGCCCAGAACATTTCTACACGATTTCAGCTGTTACATTAGGAGATAGATAAATGGGTCTTACAAACCTTTGAACTTTATTTCTCAAGTTAGAGATGTAGAATTCTTGTTAAATACGCTGATTGTCTCTCCTGTGGCAAAATACCCCTTCTTATACACCTTTTATAGTATTTCATTCTGCAACGTTTATGGTACTGCTAAACGATCTCTTCCGTCTCAAATTTATATAAAACATCTTGTCTTAAAAGGTAACCATTTTCCTCACCCTTTTCAACTGAATTCAATTTCTATGTTCTTTTTCATTTTGTTGTTGAGCGAGGTATATTCTTTCAGTTAGTGAAGTCTCAATGAAAGCATCGGCAAGCTTCATCTTATTGGTGGACATTCTCACAGTCAAATTCTGCGATAAACATTGCTCTAGCCATTTTCGTAGTAAGGTCTTTTTTTACCAAACGTTTCTTGAAATGCATTGTAGTCAGTTTCAATTTTGAATCTAGAACCTAACAAGTAATTTCTAAATGTTTAGAGCTTAGTGCACTTACCATCGTTCGATAACTGAAGAGTGTGTGTGTGTGTGTGTGTGTGTGTGTGCGTGTGCGTGTGTGCGTGTGCGTGCGTGCGTGTGCGCGTGTGTGCGTGCGTGTGCGCGTGTGCGCGTGTGCGTGCGTGTACAACGTAGGAAGGGAGGGCAACGGAGGAAGGAACTTCTGATGGCTAACAGTGTATTGGCATTTCACTTGAGGTCACACGAAACCTCATCAGTAGTTCATTTCAAATATTAATTGGTTATATTGCCAAACAAAGCAAATTCGTAAACATGTCATTTTAGTTTAATCGCTACTGTAGAGAGATTAAGTTTTACAGAGTCAGAAATGAGAAACTTCAGCTCTGCTTTTACCGAAATTCGAATTAGAGAATCAGAGAAGTTCAGTTGTTCAACTTGCGCAAGAGAATGACTTAATTACTAAGAAATTATGTCAGAATTTCTAAGGAATTGTGTAATTCCTAATGAATTATGTATTTTTTAGTGAATTATGTACTACAGAATAGAAATACTACTCTCTTAGCTGCTAAAGGACAGCGTATTAAAGTATATCTCTACATTGCTTACCATGCCGTTATTCTGTCAAATAATTAGAATTCATTATTTTAGTTTTAGTTTTGCAAACAACATTTGTATCTAATGTAAAGCTGAAGTTCTGTCAGAAAATGGTAATAACTTCATATTCCATGTAAGCTTTGCTGGTTTGATAGCCGGGCATTTCGTTTATTCATCAAAATCTAATGTTTCTACATTCCAACTTTTACCCCTCCCCAAACCAAAATTTTCTAAGCAAGTAAGACTAATTTTTGTTTACAATAGCAGCCATATTTGAAACTTAGTAGCATAGTGAATTCAGTTTCAGCACATTCAGTGTCTTTTTTGCCGAGTTGTACCAAAATTAAATCCGTTTTCGTGCATTGAAAATACTCCCTTGTTACCTGCCGGCCGAATTGCTTGTTTTTACGTAGAAACTCTAATTTTAACTGTAAAAAACTTTTTTTAATTCTTTTAACTGTATTTTGTGTTTAATTTTTGTTTCTATATTTTTCAATTTTGAATGAAGAAATTTTGAGGTCTTAACGTATTTTTACCTTGTCGCGAACTGAGAACAGAACTAATTGAATGAGAAATATATCTCTAATGAAATTCGAGGAAATAAGTGTTTCGTATTAGCAACAAATATTGTCTCCAGTCTGTATCGATGTGAGAAGAATGTTTACGAGTAGCTCATGCGCCTTAGGAATGGGCTGAATGGTTTGTGAAAGACTATTTCTTTTTTATTCGTTTAATTTCTTTTATACATTGTTTAAATTTAGTATAGTATTTGAATGCAACATGTGGCAACGATTAGGTAATTCTTCGGATCATATAATTTTTGTCCGTTTTGAATTATAGAATGAATAAAATTTAACGCTGTTAAGTGAATCTAGCGCCAGAGTGTCGCTATGGTAAATAAATATAGAGAATTTTAAAGAGCGCATTTATTCTATTGTGGTTCATGCGCTATCGACGAAGTAGGTTTAGTTCAATCCAGTAAGTTTAAGTGAAATGCAGGAAAAAATGCGTATAATTTAATATTCCGTACAAGGAAGTCATGTGGTGTACACACCAGATTTTTTCTTTTTCAAACATGTAACAGACATATATAATTGTAAACAAATGACTTATGTTTATGAGAGATTAAAACGTGAAAAATAAACTGCAGTGACCATATTTTAAATCTACTCTGCTATACAGAACTCATATTTGCCATTTTGCTTTATAGCATTTACTAATCCCCTTTGACAATATAAAAAGCATTTTCCATGTTAAAATTCATAGTGCTTTACTTTTGAATACATAAACTTTGTGAATGTATCAATGGTTTTACTGATTTTGCAGCGGGTTTGCTGTTGAAACTGTGTTCATTCATTTTCATTTATACTTAATTGAAAAAGTAATTGAAAGGCATTTTAACCTTGTGCTCATGCATATCCTTCCAAACACTGATTGAGGATGTGGAAGGAATTCTTTTCAAAATACTTTAAATAAGAACACAATAAATCTAATTTCAGAAAACAGCATCGTGTTGTTTACGTAATGCAATCATTCGGAAATAGAGTTTTCTCGAAAGTTCTTCCTTGTGGATACCTTTCTAGTTACAGAGCTTGTGTAAAGAATTTCCTTCTACTTTTTCGCTGAAGCCTGCTAAGCTTTACATGCATGCTACGCGGAAATGAATGTAAATTCTTTCTTAGTTGATTTAAACTATTAATATTAATTTAAATTTGACGATATTTGTTTTTTATTTTTTTCATATCTTAGCATATAATATATATCCACAAGCAGTTACGAATATAGAAAAGGTTTCACAGAAGAAAGGGTATTCTATCTAGATCTCTCAGCGTGAGTGTATATATATATATACACTCACGCTGATAACATATACATAACTTTGTATGTATATATATATATATACATACATATAACATTTTCGGAGATTAAAATCAAAACAGAATTTTCTAAGGATCTGTAAGAACCACAATCCTTTACGTATTTCTTATTTTTATGAACTTTGCAAAAATTTATTTTAAAAAACATTTGGAATAGAAAAAGTAAAAAGATATAAAATACTAGCGTTCTAATATATAGTTTTAACTCATAGTTAATCTCTTTCATTCAAAGCTGCAAACAGAACTTGTCAAGGGGAAAAGTGTTCCGAAGCTTTAAATTAAGTCAATTAACTAGACAATCAAAAACAAGTTTCGTTCCGACAAATCCACTGAGGCTTCACACGTTCTAACCATCACAAATATTTTGCATCTTTTTAAAACTTTTTATTTTATCAAGAAACCAAAAACGTGACTTGAAGCTTTTAAGTGAAAGAGATTATCTTTGAGTTAGATCTTTAGTATTTTATATCTTTTTACTTTTTCTATTCCAAATGTTTTTAAAACAAATTTTCGCAAAGTTCATGAAAATAAGAAATGGATAAAGGATTATTGTTCCTACAGATCCTTTTTGATTTTAATCTCCCAAATTCGATTATAAAATTTAGCAGCACTAGGCGTTGATTTTCTACTTGTTTATCTCTCATCTTCATGTAGGAGTTTCGAAAACTTTCTAAAAAATATACACATAACATATATATACATTATACCCAATATATATTTCGCATATATATATATGCAAAATACCCATCTCCTGGGCGGTGAAATAGCTTACCCGCAAAGCTATGTTAGAGGTGATAGAAAGTGGCAGGAAAAGGGAGGGTTTCCAGATTTGGTGCTAAATCGCCCATTTAGCAGTATTAGGCGACAGAGAACATTCTAGAAGGCGTTTTTAGCGGTTTTCTTGTGAAAACACTCTCGAAGGTAGGTTAGAGCTATATATATACCTTGTCTGAACGGGGAGTAGTAGTAGTGTCTTGAGATCCGAGATTAGCTTGAGAGCGATCAGTCGAGTCGGGAGTCGTACTTTAGTGCTTTGCCGTGAAACCTTTTCACCGTTATAGCCTGAAGGCTGTATTGCTGATTGTTTCAGCGTGTTTGTCGTAGTTTTTCAACAGGTGTAAACATACCTTTGGCGTTGTCTAGGGTAATAGAGGTTACTGGCGAATAAATTGCTTCAATTCTTTATCAAGTGTCATCATGAATTACTCCAAGTCCACGAATACGAAGAACGTAACAATATGTGTAATTTAAGTGTATATGTATAAGGTATGTACACATATATTCCTCTCCCTTCACGTAATTCCTCCTCCCTTATTTTTTAGTATATTATTTAGAATCTTCTGATTTGTGGTAACAATATAAAATGCATAAACAAATAGGAAAGTTTTTTTTTCTGTAAATAGAAAAAAATTTTATTGAAACTGGTAAGACTCTTAGAATGCGTAATATAATAATATAACTGTACCTTTATGTGCGTTTTTCAATGTGCTATGTTTAACATTAAAGCCGTCCTTCCAGAAATAATATATACAGTGTATTTTTCTCGGCGAAATATCTGAGTAAATGTGATATACATATATATATATACACATACGCCACGGGCAAATGACGCTTCTCTTTGAATCAAACGAAGTTCTGCTTTGTAGATGAAAATTGTAAATTGCAAATCATGGCAAATAGCAACATTTTCGTGAACAAAAAATTTTAAGTGTTGCATTTATTATCATTAAGATGCTATCTTCCCTTTTTCCCTTGTATTATAAGGAGTTTTTAAATTAGATACGACGAAGAAAAAAAGTAAAGTGACGGCGAGCTTTGAGCTGACAAACGTTTGGTTTACATAGTGTTAATTTTGTTGCCATATTTTTATATTCACTTTTTATATTCTATTTGTATTTGGGATAGAAATTGACTAAGGTTATCTGGATTTGTTTCGGATAGCTTCACTGCAAACATAACTGCTACATTGTTACTTATTACTTATATTGAATGTTACTTATACTTGTTACTTATATTGAATGTTGCGCTAGACTTATTTAAAAATTAAGTAAAATGCAATTTTTATGATATTTAAAATTGTGAATTTTACGATTCCAATAATGTAGTTCATAGTATGTCATAAGCCTTATTATTACGGTCTGCTTTTACGATTTGCATTCTTCGAACTGTTTTAATATTGGTTTTAAGATATTATGTGATGAACGATCTTTGAGACATAAGTTGCCTACTTTAGTTATTGTTCACTTTAGTTATTTCCATATTTACAGTGATGTCAACATCTTGGTTAATATAATTCAAATAGAGGAACAGAAAAAACAAATGACGAAGATAAAAAATGTGTGTAAGTAGACGCACCAAGCAGGTTTACAAGCAATGTTTTCGAAAATGAAAGTAATCAAAAACAATCTAAGAGAGATCTAAGCAAATAAAATATTTTAGTTCTCTGCAAGTGCTCGATGAGTTAGTATCAACACCGTGCAGTCAAAAATATTTAATTCAATCCGTGATTCAATCAGCTAACACAAGAAATGCTCAAATAGCTGAGCTGTATTCGAACTAATAATCTGTTAGTTCACGGAAAATATAATTACATCAGTAAATGTGTCAGGCGATCTATCTACTTATTACAGCAAGTCTCAAGGTAGAAAATCGTTTACTTTTGAAAAATCGGAAATATAATCAAATACAAACAGATCATAAATTAAGCTGATCTTTTTTGTCATATTTCTTAAAACATAAGAATATTGTAAACCCTTTAATCAGAAAACAATATTCTTGTTGATTTAGTTAGCACTAACAAATGAGGTAATGAGGCAATAAGGCAAATGAAGAATACATCGCTCAATAGTTTACAATAGTTAATGACTTGTACTAAGGTGAAAAAATATTCTATTTATAAAGAAATCAATTTGAAATTATGATCCGAAAGAATCTTAAATTAATTAAATTTGTTACAATAAAAAGAAATTTGAAAGGTTTCAGATTTTAAATTACGTCCAAAAGAGCGTTTTACTAAACATTTTGCGTGTTACCTTTGTTTATTAAACATCATGTTCTTCGCACTTAAACCATAAAATTCAGTTCAAGAGCAATATCGCAAAATAATTTTAAATTGAACATATCTTTAAAATTTCCTGTACACGGTCTCACGCGCTGGAGATAAAAAAGGTTTTTCTGTACAACGTTGCCATTGATCGTTTTGAAATTCTTGAGTTTGTTAATCAAAAATTCGTTAAAGTTTTACAAAATATGAAATCGGTAATAAAACAAACTCCAGACTTCAAATTCGGGCTTCCAGATCCCCATATTCGCAATAGGACTACATCATTCAAAATTTGATGGCTCTAGGTATTGTCGTTTTATGACAATGCGAGAAACATACATACATTTATGCAGATTCTTCATTATTTAATTTTTTCCAAATGCAATACAGGGCGATAATATTTGGTGGCAACAGTCTGAAAAGTGATTCAGACTTTTAATGTTTCCGACGCAAAAGCGCCAAACGAAAACAATAGTCCTTCAGGGACAAATCCTTTGGACTAAAAAAAACGCCATACGACTCGTTCCTTGTTATTCGGTTAGCTAAACGCTGACAGTAGCCGCCATCGTTTGCCGAACAGGTGATTTTCATGTGCAATTTCATTGGCTGTCGTCAAATATGTCCCTGGTTAATACTGTATATGGTCATAAGCTATGATCACGATTCCGGTGCAGTCACCGCAGACATGTATCTCACGCGACAGAAATATGTTTGGCTGTGTAGACGGACTAGCGCAGGCGCCACAGACTTGCAGACGTACTTACACTGGTTATCATAAATTAAGGAAAAATGACACAAATAGCGATAATTCCCTCAAAAATAAGCCAAACCGTGTGAAATTTGAATATGTTGCCAAGTAAGAGTAGCTGGATAAAACTGCAATATGAAAATTAGTGGTGCTGCACTCGGAATACGTCATCTGCGAGGAGCATAAAAGTCCATGTTTGAGAGCAAGCCCACATATTCCACTGTGATAGTAACATCAGAAATCCGAGATAGCCAACTCGTAACAATGACTTCCAGGCATCATTTGCCTGCAGAACTACGATAGAGAGCCATTGGGAGACTAGAGGCAGAACAAAGTCAAACAGAAGTGGCCAGGTGGCTAAATGTGAGTCCTTCTGTGGTTCATAGGCTTTGGAGGCAATTTCAAACCACAGATTCGGCATCTAGGAGGTTCAGCTAAGGACGGCCATCTGCTACGACGAGAGTTGATGACCGATATTTGACATTATGTGCAAGCACGAATAGAACCGTACTCCAACTCTTCTTATATCCTCCCTTACTGCAGCCACTGGAAGTTTGGTGTCAACGTCAACTGTGCGTAGAAGACTTCACGAAGGTGGTATGTATGCGAGGCAGCCAGCCATTTGCGTGCCGCTCAAGTCACGCCATAGAAGGAGCCATTTGCAGTCCACGAATGCATGTCCACTGGACGCCTGATCAATGGAGGGCTGTTATCTTTACGGATGAGTCCAGGTTTAGTCTAGAAAGCGATAGTAGGCGTTATTTGATATGGAGAGGACCTGGAACCCATTATCATCCGTCAAACGTCCGTGAAAGAGATGCATACGGAAGAGGCGGTGTCTGTGTTTGGGGTGGCATCTCTTTCGGTGGACGCACAGACTTCCATGTCTTTCCAAGGGGAACCGTGAATGCTCTGGTTTATAGAGATGACATCCTTGATGCTTATGTGCGCCCATATGCCGGGGCAATAAGTGATGCTTTCCTTTTACAGGACGACAACGCACGATCACACAGGGCTCGCATCGTAGATGATTATCTTCAACAGGAAACAATTATGCACATGAAGTGGCCAGCTCTATCCTCGGACTTGAATCCTATCGAGCATGTTTGGCATGTTTTGGAGAGACTTCTAGCTGCTCTCAATCCGCCCCCTCAGACCCTTGCCGTGCTTGCAACTGCTTTGGAAGAGCAATGGTTCTCGCATCCTATGGAATAATTGAAAGCATCACACATCGCCGCATGTCCTTAGGTCAAATGTACCCGCGGATTAAACAACCTTTCTCAAAACACGACTATTTCACGCAAGTTTTTGAAGTCCAGTGCAGTCGTGCTTTACTTTGGTCTCTATATGTTTCGGAAGTTTTTTCGCTGGAGCTTTGATTCGGAGTCTTGATTTTGATCGATCGGGTCTTTTAGACCCCGTGCGCTTACTCGTATTATTATCACATAGATGATTTGTGATAGTATAGAAAGTGGCAAACATGTCGCGTAATTTACCTTGCAGAGAAGAAATGTTGCAAAATTATCAACTGGCGAAGAATGTATTGAAGAAAATGAGTGTGGAAGCGATCATGAATTTTTCATTCACATGATACTGATTCAGAAACTGATATAGATTCTGCAAACGAGAGTGAGAATGACATAAATTGTTTCATTGGAAAAACAAATTATCGAAAACGAAAAAAAAAAAGAAAAAAAAGATGCAGTGGTTTGTCTAGTGAAAAAGTACAGAAAAACGAAAACGCGCTTCACGGAAAGTGAAAAATGTTTGTATTTGTTTTCAACATGTGATAACACTTCAGCTTGCTGCTGACATTTGTTGTTGCATTTTCTCTGTGTTTATAGTGCAAATAAAGATAATAAGAATCGATACAGAGTATAGATATACTATTTTTTCCTATGTTAATATATAATATGATTTTGTATTCCTTTAAAAAATTTTATTTCATAAAAGCATTTCGAGAAATTAAAACTTTTAATGTGCACATTTTTTTACGTTTACCCATAAAATTTATTATTTGAATAGATATACACTTTTTCTGAAGTTAGCAAATGTTTTCTTCAAAAAAACAAGAATCGCATCTTTTGGACTCATTGCGCGCGCTCGTGTAACTTATATGAGCGCGAGTGCTCCCGGGTTAAAAAGAGGGCAATAATTGCCACTCGTGGCCTTTATGTCAGTCATGGGATGTATGAAATTTATTACTCTGCGAATAGTATTTTTAACAGAAAGTTGCAAATTAGAAAACCCTCTGAAGCTCTATATTTTAACTGCGTCATTCCGTGCAGAAATTTTAAAAAGCAAATTAAAATTTTTCGAAAACGATATATGGATTTATTTTTCAATAGATTTTGCTAATTCAAGGGAAAGTTTTAAGTGAAAACTCCAAATGTTCCGCAAAGTTGATTCATCGTATATATTGTGCCTAAGCTGCAACTATATTTCATTTGCAAGGTTTTAATATGAGCAGTCTGTTAACATTTATCACTGAACTAAAGGAATAACCTCATTATTTAACAAATAAGCTAATGCGATTTGAGACTACTAGAAGTTTATCCATTAACTCATGCTTTTGTTTTGCTTTATATGTATAAATTTTATAATATTTTTAAAATTTCCCCTGTTGCAAGAAAACTCATAAAATAGGCAAATGTACTATTCAACAGCCATTCTGATCTCCGAGTAATGACAAAAAAAGGGTTGTATATGTAACATTAAAGTTACAATTATTTCAATCAAACTTTCACAAATTGCGAAGGCGATTTTAAAATGTTTAAAATTCCTTGTTTTATTTTATTACACGCATAATGTAAAATAGTATGACTCACCAAATGAGCTACATATTTGATCCCATTTTGTGTTCACAATTATGATTGTCTGAAAAGATATCGTGCTAACAGAAAATCAGTTCTTTTCAATGAAAAACAATACCAACCAGATTCTATTTATTGGTATCTTTTTTACTTTCTTTGTCTAATTCAGCAGCGTCTTTAATATATCTGTCAGCCTGAATGATGAACGGTACTTTATAAGCAACAATACGAATATCTCGAATACATTCCGCTTGAAAACTAAAAATCATATATGTTCGCACAACTTTTACACTGGTTTTCTTTGCTGCAAAAAAAAGTCGTCTTCTTGGATTTTGTATTAATTGCGACTAGATTTTTGAAAGTATAAATTATCGTCTGCTGCTTAACAGTTTTCTTTTCATGAAAAATGGCTCTTTTAAAGGAGCTATTGATGGAAGCTATGGTTCTGCTCATTCCAAAGAAAATTATTCGTATCCAGTCATTAAAAACTCTGTGAAAGCTACAGTTTTTTGATATCTGAAGCTACGATACAAGAAAGAAAAAGGAAAAGAAAAAAAACATCAAAGTTTCACTTCAAGTCGAAAATTATTCCAAATACATATCGAAGGAAACACGGAATATTTCAAATGTTGTAAATGTAAGTTCTTTAATATTAAAAGAAGATCCGCTAAGTCAAAGAAAAGTTGCGAAATCATTGAAATGTTCGGTTTCAACTATAAACCAAGTGATTATTGTTGATTTGAATCTTAAAAAGTCGAAACAAACATAATGTGCATCATCTTTCACCATGACATATCGCCGAAAGCAGAGCGCGCTGTAGAATTCATTTAGAAACATTTGTCCGGACAAAAATAGAAAACTATTATCACAATAGATGAGTCTTGAGTGCATTTAAATGACTGCAATAATAAGAGATCCATTTATTGTCATCAAAGGGGAGAAAACAATCTTAAAACATGATTTAAAAAATCTGAAGTGGAGAAAACTGTTAGATAAATTCTGCATATTACCAGGAAACCATATTTGATTCCCAGTTTTCAAATATGATGAACCTTCTCTTTACACACACAGCCATCAATTGATAGAACTTCATCAAGATAAAGCAAGCAGCTACACTTCAAAATCGACTGTTAATTTCCTGGAAAGAAATGAAACAAGAAACGAGCATCAAGGCCCTTCGTTAATATCCCTAATAAATCCCCAGATTTGGAATTTAAAAGGGGAATTGACGAAACGTCGGTCTATAAGCCTGCTTGGAATTTGGAAAGCTTTTCAACAGGAATCGAATAAAATACTTCTTCCGTACTACAAAAGGTCTTGGAAATTACGGTGCAGAAAGATATTAAAGAATAAGGGTTATCAAATTGAGCATTTAAAACACAAAATTTTAGATAAAATATTTATTTAAATACAGTGAATGTATGTGAAAAATGTGGGAACAGCCTCTGTAGATGTGCGTTAAGCATTATTTATAAATGATACCATCTCAAATCATTTGCATCTTACCTTTATGTTGTGTATCCTGATTATATTTACTTAAGTGACCCACTAACCATATTTAGAGCCTTTTGAATCCTTAGCAACACTTATGTTGAATTCAGATCTCACATATAATTGCAGAATGTAAAAGGCAGCTTCAAACTGAATGCTTATGATACCATAAGCTGAAACTAATTGGAAATTGAAAGAAAAAAAGATTTTGAGAAGCGTGAAACGTTACTTACAATTATAACCCAAAACTGCTTTATATCCTGCAATGGGGAAGAACCTATATCCAAATCTCATCTGTAATTAAACACTAAAAGGTTAAATACTATCCTAGTTACTGAAAAATCGATCAGCTTCTGTTATAGCAGCTCACTAACTAATATAAATCCACGAAGCAGTAGCTGCAGGAACCTTCAGTTCTAATATACATGGAGCACATGTATGAATATAATTGTATAAGTAATCAATTAATCAACTGCAGCATCTAAAGTGCTTTGGAAAAATGGTGGATATGTAGAGACATTAGGTTATTTAGAAGTCGGAGATGTAAAAAATGAGCAATGTCCTCGCCGGGACTCGAACCACGGACCTCTCAAATACGCGTCGAGCGTGCTGACCACTACACCACGAAGTTATGTTTAGAAGGCGGGAGAAATACCTTATAGCTACAACTACTTAACTGTTAACTACTTACTTGACTCATTTGTCAGAATACGGAATACTTAAACTAAAACTGAACTCACGTGTCAAAATTATAAAAAAAATAAAACAACTGAAGTTTTTATCTCAACATATTATCCTAATGTATTTTATTCTAATGATAATTTTCAATGAAGTTTTTCAGACTTTGCAAAAATACATTTTTCCCTTTATTTATTAAAAATACATTTTGCCCTACAAAATATTTTACTTTTGAGTTGTACTTCCTAAACTTTCTCTTTAATGAGATAACTTTTAAAAAATAATGAACAAAGCAAAGACTTATAAAAAAAATTTCAAAGGTTCCAGATTTTACATTACGTCCAAAGGGGCGATCTTTTTAAGGTTTTCTGTGTTACCTTTGTTTATTAAATATCATGTTCTTCGCACTTCAACCACAAAATTCAATTCAACAGCAATATCGCAAAATAGTTTTAAAATGAGCATATCTTTAGAAATTCCGATACACAGTCTCGCGAGCTGGAGATGAAAATGTTTTTTTCGTACAGTGTTGTCATTGCTCGCTTTGAAATCGTTGATTTTGTTAACTAAAATGCATTAAGGTTTTATAAAATATGAATAGCTAGTAAAACAAATTCCAAATCTGTGCTTCCACACGCCCATATTCGGAGAAGGATTACGTTATTCAAAATTTGACGGCTTTAGGTAATGTTGTTTTATCACAATGCGAGAAACATGCATACATTTATGCAGATTCTTCATTATTTAATTTCTTTAAATATATATAACACAGGGCGATAATACTTGGTCGCAACAGTTTGAAAAGTGATACGGACATTGACAACAAATCGACGCAAAATGCCAAAACAAAATTAATAGCCTTTCGGAGCTATTATTAAATTATTGTACGTAAATTATTGTATAAGGCAGTATTTAAATTATTCCAGTAATTTGCCGGTTTTCATTTAAACCCTAAATTTTATATGAAAGCTATATTAACATTAACTAAACAATTTATTATAATTAGGTACTATATACACAGAGAGCAGAGAAATATTATCTGCCTTCTTACTAATGATATCCCAACAGAATGCTAAACTTTTAACCACAAATTCCATCGAATTCAAAAAGTAAAGATTATATTTTTTTAAAAAAAATCAATAATTCCCATATAAATTCAAATCACAAGCTTCTAGATTCTTGACGTATCTTTCCCAGAAGCATGCCAACAACTCTGGCTGAAATTTTTCACAACTACATGCTCCCCACTCAGAATTTTAAGCAACTTTGAAAACCCATACGTCTCATAGTTCCAGATTAAACCCTTTTCGCCCATTCATCATACAACATTCCCTGCAGACAGATCTAGAGCTGTTCTCTTTTTCAACCTCCGTAATGTAAGTTGCATTGGTTTTCTTCTTTCTGAGGAAAAGTGGGTCAGGTTCGGTAGACATTGAGGAGGGAATGTTTATTGTGGAACCAACTAGAGAGAAACTTTAGCTCACTTCCTTCTGGCACTTTCTGTTGACTAACCAGCAGAGACAAAGGAAGTTCTGAATGACGTATATTTGTGCAGCTTCACATACTTTTGTTTGTCTTCAAGAAAAGAGGACATTCCTTCTTACCCCTTTTCTCTTTAATAGTCGTATTTTTATCAGTGAAAATACTCATGCAGTTTGAGGAATCTGTTCGAGACTGTGAATTTTACCACATCTTATACTGCATTTCACATTCTTGCCTTCTTTTGTTCTCCCAAAATTAGTTCTATGAATTGAATAATCATCAAAAACACACTTGTCCTCAAATGAAAACAAATTCCTTTTTCTTTTTTGGAGAAATAGAATAATCTAAGATGAATTGATAATTTACTATCGATATAAGTCGCATTTTGTAAATAGGCATTAATAATATTCATAAAAATTTTTGTAACACTACTTTAAATTTAGTTTTTTCTGAAATCTACGATTCCATAGAAGTTTCTAAAAGTTACACTATTTTCTTCAACAAAAGATTAAATCTCCATTTTTGCACGTTATTTCATAATACTTTGATTAAACATTTCGCAATTATCATTTCTTAAACTTGTAAGTAATAAAACATTTATAAATATTCTTAAAATAAAACAGGAGTGTTCTAAAAATCTCTTAAGAGACAGCGGTCATCGATTTAATACTACAGTCAACTGCTTATTAACCGGGTTGTAAATTAATCCAGCTTTACCTAAAAGAAGGTTAAATTAGTTTCTGTATTAATAACAAAAATTACTATCACAAATCATCACGATGAAGTCAGTTTCTAGGGAAAATTTAAGCAACAGAAGGAAATGCATGAGATAGTATCAGTGATGACAAATATCACAATATTCAGGAACTGTTTTTATCCGAACAGTGCAACATTTAACTGTACAGAATCTCGAATAAATAACCATAAATTTCTCAAAGGGGGATTGAAACAGATAAGTCTAAAGTTATAGCAGTAAAAAATTATCCAATTCCGAATACAGCCAAAAAGTTAGCGACTTTCTTGGGTATGTGCTCATATTATAGAAATTTTATTAAAAATTTTGCAGAAATTGCTGAACCATTATTAAAGTTGAGAAGGAAAAGGTTCGTTTAGCATGGTCTTTAGAAGCAAACGCCGCGTTTGAGAAGTTAAAAGAATCTTTAATTAATGCACCAGTTCTAAAGTTTCCGGAGAAAGACAGGAGTCTAGAAATTTATGCATACGCATCAAATTATGCAATCGGAGCGGTATTAACACAGGATAGAAAAGCGGTTGCTTTCTTTTGTCGTACATTGAATGATACGCAAAGGAATTATTCGGCAACAGAGCGTGAAACTTTAGCAGTTCTCTCAGCTGTTCAAAAATTTTGTGTATATTTTGGGATTCTTCCGTAACAGTATATTAAGATCACACGGCAGTTACCAGATTATTTTCAGGAAAGAATCTTTCGCCACGCTTAATTCGGTGGACCTTAAAGCTACAAGAATTTAATTTCATTATCAAACACACACCGGGAAAAGATAATGTAGTGACAGACGCCTTTTCCAGAATAAAATTAGACGAGAACGGCGAGAAAATAAAAATTGTGATGCTTCCTGCAAAGGTCATTGACTCTCGAGAGACTGTAATAGAAGAAATTGTCAGGGATCCCGAATTCAGAAACATTTATCTTTATTTAAAAGACCCAGATAACTTCCAGCATATAGACATTAATGCCATAAGAAGCAGAGCACAGAACTATGAAATCATTGATGGTCTCCTATTTTATACCAAAGTCACGAATCAAAATAGTGAATACAGACCAGTCATCCCGGCCAAATTAATTTTAAGTATCTTGCAAGAGCTCCACGATTCGCCTGTCTCGGGCCATTTCGGAATAAGAAAAACTATACGACGCGTACGCGAGGCGGTATATTTTCCGCAATTACATAAGATAGTTAAAAATTACTGCCAGACTTGTCACACGTGTCAGATAAATAATGACGTAAATTTCCGCCCGGCCGGGTTATTAACTAGTATTAAATCTAGGTTCCCCAATGAAATAATTGGTATTGATCTCTTAGGCCCCTACCCACGTAGTCATGTAAATAAGGCACGATTTTTATTAGTCATTGTGGATCATTTCAGTAAATGGGTTGAGTTGATACCACTTAAGCGGGCTTCAGCAAAAGTCGTTGCAGATTCGTTTTTGAACAAATATATTTTAAGATATGGATGTCCAGCGAGGGTAATTAACGATAATGGTCCCCAGTTTGTAAGCAGTACATTTAAAATGATGTGTGACAAGTTGGGCATTAAGCATATGAAAATGGTACCCTACCGCCCACAATCAAATATAGCGGAACGGGTAAATAAGAATATTATAAAATTGATTCGAAATTATGCAATTTCGAATCAATTTTATAATTCATCAACGCAGTCATCCCAGTTAGAATGCAAAAGCACCATTCTAACTGGGATGACTGCGTTGAAGAATTTGCATTCGCCCTCAGAACGGCTAAGCACGAGACTACGAAGAAATCCCCTGCCGAATTGTTTTTGGGCAGGAAGATAATTACCGCCTCAGACAAACTATTTTATGTGAAAGATAGAGCGCCGGAATTTCAAATTGGTGAAATAGAAGATATGTTAAAAGAAGCAGAAAAGTGCTCCCGGGAAGCGCAAAAGAGACAGAAGCAATATTATGACAAAAAAAGGCGGATCGTAGAATATAAAGTGGGGGAGGAGGTGTTAAAACAGACACATGCACTTTCGTGCGCAGCAAAAGATTCGGTCGCAAAATTTTGCCCAAGATGGCATGGGCCTTTTGAAATCACCAGAATAATTGAATGCCGGGCATATTTAAAGAATGAGAAGGGCGAAGAGACTGTGGCAAATTTTGACCAAATCAAACATTATTATCGAAAAGCTATTAATAATATCTTGAAAGTCTTTTTACAGGGTCCAGCCTCACAGAATTTTTCTAAAATTCAAGAGCCCCAACCAGGTCCCTCAGCAACAAAAGAACCCAGTTTGAAAAGGAGGTTACCAGAAGAGATGAAGCCACAGCCGAAGAAAAGACCACCCCAGAAACAAAAACGGAAAAACGCTAAGCAGCAGTCTCAGCAACAAAAGCGATTGAGGAAGAAACCTCCAGATGAAAATACTACGAAAGCTCCACCACTACGATGGGAACCGAACATCGAGGAGCGAGCCGCCGAAGGTGCCAATCCACAACGAAGGAGCCTACGAGTGCAAGAGCAGGAACGAGCCATTCTGGAGAGGGAGCGAGGGTTTCGGCAAAAACGGAAAGCGCCACCCACCATTCGTCCCCACAAGGTATTTCTGGAGGAAAGGAGATCGACCAAACGAAAGGCAGCCCCAGAGTTTCAATCTAGGAGCAGCAGACAACGAATTGCCCAAGCTACAGTATATCTAACCTACCAGGAATGGACAAACAAACGCCTAACAGACTGGCAGAAAGATAAGTAGATTCCTTATTTTCTTTTTAAATTCACACAGTTATGTTTCTGATTTAAGTGCAAGTTGCAGATTTAAAAGGGAAGTTACCCGAGTGAAAGGCCGGTT
>KK114309.1:140004-194763 GCA_000611955.2 Stegodyphus mimosarum
TTTTGATGTCAGAAGAAAAATGATGTAAAGATTATTCGATGTTAAAATATCTAAGACACAAACAGAGATTTAAACTAAATTTAAAACTTACAATTGTAAAGGACGGTGAATAGGAAGAAAAATTTAGATTTAGGATTTAGCATCTTCACTAAAAGCCGATTTTAGGCTAGTTAGTTTCAGACTGTTAAATTCTGGGAGCAACTCTGTAGCATTCATTATTTTAACTAACCAAGTTATTTTTAGTTGAACTTTCCTATCGATATCTCGTTTCAGTTGCTGCCCGAATTTAGCGCGAGCGAGATATTTATGCAAATCGCAGATATCTGATAGCAGTTTAAAAGGCAGGAGTTAACGAGGAAAAGAGACAGAGTCTTGGATTTATCGCCGTAAGGCTGTGCGCGCAAATAATTCCTCTGTCTAGTGAAAGTTCGCCTTCATAGGCAATTGCATTTACTAGTTCTTACTCGTGAAATTCGCATTATTGCATTTCACTGAGAGTTAGGCTTCCTTCGCCGTCCTACTTAAAGTTAAACTTAGGAAATTGAATTGTTAACACGCTTTATTTTATATTATTTTAGTTCAGTCCAAGTAGTGGCTTACTCTCAAGTCGGAGAGTTGTAATTATTTGAATTAAAGGGTCCTTTAAACCCTCCTTCTGACTTGTAGTTCTTCAACACTAAAGGACATAGCCTAGATTTGCTCACTGTCCTCCACATAGGGTTTCACAGCGTATGTTTAGCAAGAAGATCAAGAGATTATAGTTGAAATCTTATAAACTTAATGATAAACTAAAATGATAATTAAGAGATGTACTCCAATTCTGAAGCTAGTATTCTTTAATTATTGAATTTTCGTACTTTTTCTCATTCCATTTCTTTTCTATTATATAATGTATAGTAAGGGTTAACATCTCTAATAATCTTAGAAATTAAATGTTATCAAAATATTGTCGAATTATACCACAATGTCGAATTAAAAATACCACAGTCTTCAGCCAAAGTCTTAAAGCATAAAATTAGGATGTGGCTTATATTCAAAGCTAGTTTTTGTTTTTAAATTTTAAAATCTTATTTGCAGCTTAAATTTGAACAACTACAGTAATTTATCCAACTAAAATGTGTACGCAACTTGAGTAAGGGATTAGAAAGTCCTTTAAGAAGACATCTCTCCCATCAGGGAGATGGCCCTCGTATGATTTGTCATAACCTGCTAAAGGAACATACACTTAGCCTAAATAAAAACGTAATCAATATTTTACCTATTAGTAAAACCGGGAGAGCATCTTTTTCTTGTTTTTCTCCTTGTTCCTTTGTTGTACATAACAAATGATTACTAAGTTTCATTTTCTATGAAAAGCAAACGAATGAGGAACCCTTAGATTCTTCCATTTTAAACTTAAGTTTTATTCATTAATTAAATGTTATATTTTCTCATACACGTCAAAGCAAGGCAGATTTTGATAGAAACGTTGTAATTTATTTATCTGGAACCGAGGTGCGATTGATTAAAATTTAATTACAGAAAATCCAATTTTCGGAAATGATTATGAGTGAACGCTGTTTCCTTACATAAGCAAATATTGGGTGTGATTATGGATTTTGTTAATTATAATTTTGAAACTAGGAATGGTTAAGAAAAATAAACCGTTCAGGAAATTAAATATTCCCAATCCCATCATGCAATAGACTCTCGTTATCGATGACTAACTGTTTACGTTACATCGTTACTTCAGCTGGAATGTTTTGACGAAACGACACAGCGTTTCCCACTAATTTCATTTCAAAATTATGAATTATGATAGCGCTGGAGAAGATTCAAAACTGTGTAATCAACATTAAATATTCAAGTTCCTAATTCAGATAATTTTTATCGGTGTTTTCTGCATTAACAAGAAATATTTAACACGAAAATTGACAATATTTATGAAGTGATTAATAGCAATAGTTTTCATTTTCATTTACTTTTGAAATAAAAATTACTGCTCTAGAAACATTCCATCATTTTCATGAAGATAGTATTAAAACATTCTTTAATTATTAAGTTCGATATGATTTAAGAATGACTGTCTCTCAGTTGCAATATTTAGTCCAATTTTAATTTATTCTGATTTTAGTTTAGTCTTTTTAATGTATTAATATAATATATAATACAATAATATTTAATATAATTTTTATATTAATAATGGAAACCCTTTTTAATAGATATTTGCCATAGTTTTTCAAACCAAAAGCATTTGTGCAATCGATGCCTTCTCGCCCTATAGAAAAATACAGAAATTGAATTTAATACATTCTCTTCGCCTAGAGCCATTTTGTCCCAATTAATATAACTGAGCGATTTCTATAATGAGCAGTCATTGTAATAAATGAGAACCTAATGTCATTGACTAATTTACAGAATAGTTTGTTTCATATATTCTTATGTTGTTTTTATTGTCTTGTCCACGTACTTCATGGAAGAAAGTGTGTTAGAGCCTCAAGAAGTTTCGGCTTCTGCTCCCATTCCAATTTTCAGGAAGAGCATCCCAGAGGGTATTCCGAGGGTCTCTTGCTCCTCTTCTCTACCACGAGACCACACCAGAGGACTTTCGGCTCTCCATACATTTAGAGTGCGCCCACACAAAGACACTATATATGTACAAACATCAATGCCTTCTCAGGGTTTCGAACTCGGGTCCTTCCGTTACCACTATACCTTCTGGGTGTCTATGCATTCCTGTTTTTTCATGTTTGGTAAGCTACTTAGAATCTTCTACGGTATATAAATGCATAAATGCTAGCATACAGCAATGTAGTTACTTGCAGAAATGAGGGGCTATACAATAAGACCCTCTTAACACAAGGGATACGTTCCAAAATATTCCAACGCTAAACGAAATAGTATTAAACGAGGCCGTCTTAAAGCATAAATAATGGGTAGGGTAATATATTTTATTACATTAATTATAGATTTATTTATTGCTAACACCGATTTTTTTTCATAAAACGTTCATGAAATAAAAAAACTCAAGTAAAGAAGCTACTTTTGTAATGAAGAGACTAACTTTTCATGTGACTTTTTTTTAATTCTTTTGTGAAGAAATCATCTAATGTTATTTTTTTTCCAGTTTTCGTTAAGAAAAGGTTGAAGACAGTAAGACATGGCATTAATGGCACTCCGTCTTACCTTTGAATTTCTATCAAAATTTAAATATTTTTTTATAAAATGATCCCCAGTTTCTGTTGGAGTGGCTAAACGTTTCTTCAGAAAATCAGCTTAAAATTCCTTTCGCTCATCATCTTCGGAATCGGTAAATTCGTCATGTTCGTGCATTTGTTCTTCTACTAATTCTTTAAGGTCATCAGTGGAAAGTATTAATTCTTAAATATCTTGCGCATTTATATTACACAGCCTGTTTCATTAGCTAGCTTCTCAACTTCGTCGACATCAATAATAGATTTTGTGTCAGCATCTTTGCTTAGCTCCAGCCATACATTATTCCATACTCCTTCCTCATTACTCGGTCATCTCATTCCAGGAAAGTTTGATGTTCCCTATAGCATACATGATACTGTAGTTCTTCCAAAAATATCTAAAGAATTATTTATGCTTTCCAACGTTTTTATCAATCAGTTGTCAGAATACCTAGAACTAACCCAGCAGTGTCGACACTATATGCGATTTTCCAGTAATCCCAGTACTGTCGAAGAATACTGAAGCAGAGTATAGCGAAGCAGCTTTAAGTGGAGCCTTGTTGTACATGAGTTTTCGATTTTTAAAAATGAAATTACTCTTCCCTTAATCATTTTTCTGTTCATGTTTCACGCTTCGGCAGCAGAAAAACTTTCTTTTTTGGCATATTTTCTGTGGTGTTTAAGTTTCCATCATTTTTGCTTGTTTCAGTTTTTTGGATGTCTCATTCGTGTTATATTTTAAAGATATTACCTATCTTTTGTTCAAGCCCTTATCTCAGTGACACTGAATTCTTCAATTATTTTTTTTAATTTTTCCCAAGCTTTAATCTTATTTAATTTTAAAAATTTATTTACTTTAACCAATTTTTAAAAATTAAAACGATTTTTTTATCTCGAAATTACCTAATAACTACCTCAAGTTCTTTCACCTTATAAGCTGTTGATGTTTCTGCTTGTCCAATGTATAATTAAGTACAGGAAATTTAACATGAACTTAACATGAATGTTTAAGTGTAAGATGAACACTTAAACGCCATCTCACTAATTATTTTTTCAACCAACATAACGCCAAAGATACCCCAACCACTATGGTAATTGACAATGCCGCTTACCAAGCGACTAAACTCGAGTTTAAACCCCAGAGATGGTATGATGTGTGTAGTTGTAAGTGTGGTTTGCGACTTTTAAAATCTGGTGATCGGAATCTTCTATTGAAGTTGGTTTTAGAATAACAGGGGTCTTACATCAAGTTCCCTCAGGTAGTTCTCTGTCAAACGGCTATGGAGTTACTCGTAAAATGCCATTCTACCACCGCTGATATTCATAGCTTTCAGTCAACTACTGACCACCATGCTCTTCCCATGATTTTTCATCTGTGCACATGCGTGTTTCACATGCGAAAAAACAACATGAACGTTAGAAGCTAATTTTCCGGTTATATGCTTTTGAATTTGAAGCTGTAACATCTAGTCTTCCTTGCTAATACACACTGATTTCGATCTATTTGAAAGTCTGTGCTCTGATTTCTCGCAAAGACTAGAAGACGAATATAACAGAGAAAGGGTGTAAAAGACCCTTTTATTGAATAATATTATTAACAAACGGCACTGACTTACATGCTTACCAACCGCGTATGGTGAGGAACTTAAAGATAACGAAACCAAACTAAATTTAAAGGTAATTATTTGTGCAAGATTACACAATTTAATATAACCTAGCAGGTTGATTCAGAAACCTACACTAGTGAGATACTAATTTCGGTGGTGAGAATGCAAAGTCGAGATTCCAAACTCAAACCGCTGTTAGCAATAACTACATGCGAAAATGGCGAAAACACGATCTGACGAACAGTTTCGCTACTTCAGTTTAAATACGCTCTCGTTCATCCTACACCATTTATGTACTGTCAAGGAACACGATGGGAATCAAAAAGGACAGGAAAGGATAACAATTTAAAATAACTATTAATAAAAATAATAGAATCCTACAAACCTAGCACTATGTTTCTCGTAACAGCTCGAAAAAGCAAAGAAAAATAAAGAATAGCAATAGCTTGGCCATCTGAATACTAATATTGCAGCGGTATTTGCAGAATATCAGTCATTTTCATCCTAATCATTTCTGGAAAATTTGGCTATTTTGCTTTACTCCAATTATCTGAATTTTATTCGAAATATTCTTCATGGTTCTTTTATGTTTTTGTTTCATTATTCTTCTGTTTCTGTCATGAACTTGATATGAAACCAAACCTGATGAATATTACACTTAATTCGGTATATTAAGTATATGTAGGAATGTAGGATCGGTACTTACTATCTAGGATTATGATGTCGGCAAATTTACTTCAGAGATGGCTGTCTAGGGTTCTCAATAATTAATCCGATTTATGGAAAACTGGAAAATTTAATGGAAACTTGAATAGTTGCTATAAACTACAAAGTGATTACATTCATGGAAGGAAATAGATGAGATTATTTACAGATGAATACAAATCAGCGTCTTTTACATTCAAACGTCTTTCAGTCGTGTTACCGTCTTAATGACAGAATCGTCTGCGTTCTCTCCCGCGAAAGGGGAAAAGTTCTTTCGCACAGCTTGCAACGTCATCTGATTATTATTGACGATGCCATCCCATATATATGCAATAAAAATTAATCTTCAACACATAATTTTAATGAGTTGTAATTAATTTATTTCCCTTGATTTATTCGTATTATTACTTTCGGGGAATAATATGCTAACAGAGATCTAAAAAAATAAATTTTGCTTCGTGGAATGTAATTTAATTCCAAGACCCAAAGGATAATTTTATTGCTCATAAAACCAAGATATGGAGATTTTGCTTAAAGAAGCTTTGAGATATATATTTACGAGATAGCATTAATTTTTTTTATTTTGTACTTCCTTGTTAATCACGTGCTTCTTTCCGCTGAATATACACTTTTTGTCCAATCTGAAATTCTAATTGATTTCAGCTCTCGTTCATGAGCTTTTATTTCTTCTTGTATTTTCAATTTTAGTCAAAACTGTCAGGTCGATTCTGAAGAGCAAGGAGGAAAACACATGAACATTTTTGTTTTTTTAAGTTAAGAAATCTTAAACACATCTGTTTCAAGGTTTTATGCTCTTCGCTCGGCACATATTGGAATTTGTTTTCACTACGTGTAGCTTTGAAGATTTTCAGAGTTTCTTTTTTATGAGGTTCAGTTTGAAATTTATGTTTGCTACAAAAATATTAAATACGTTGCAGAGACTTTCTTTAGTATTGGTGGCAACTAAGCTGTGAAACTAACGTATACTACATACATATACTGAATACATTATTTAAATTTCTCTACTGCTCCAAAATGCTAAGCAGAAAGCATAAGGAATGTTACACGAATCATACATTTATCATGTTGAAAGCAGACTTTCGAAGAAACGCTACACTTACTGAAAATCAAATTACCAAAGAGAAGTTAGTGGAATTAGAGGAAAATACCAATTAAATTAGTTTTTTTTAATTTCTGATATCTCCTAGTTAAGATTATGGAGGGACAGCTGAAGTAAGTGCAGAAACCAGGTAAAGGGTTAAAAGAACTCTTTATTAAAACTCTTAAAAATTCACAGTTGGTGGACTTGACGCTAACAAACTATGCCTCGCTTGGGCGATAACTCATCTAACAAGAACTAAACTAAAAACTCATTGTATTAACAAATAGCAGAGTTTCTTTGCTCGGGCTCAGATAATCCTATTGCCAAAAATTCCGTCGAGGTCTCATGACAGCAAAGTAATAGCAATTACACCACATTAACCAGGAATAATTGCAGATACAGAAGCTCAAGCTACCAAGGTATAGTGCTTGCCCACACTCTCTAACTTTCCTTTCTAGAAATGAATATTTAAACCTTTCCTCCCACTGGTAGAAATTGCATTCCTTCACGCGCGCTACGAAAATTTAAATATTCTGGCATTGACAATTAGGGGA
Source organism: Stegodyphus mimosarum (assembly GCA_000611955.2). Classification (NCBI taxonomy): domain Eukaryota; kingdom Metazoa; phylum Arthropoda; class Arachnida; order Araneae; family Eresidae; genus Stegodyphus; species Stegodyphus mimosarum. The sequence continues at coordinate 147,146 of KK114309.1, forward strand.
ATGAAAGCTTATAGGAAAGCGTAAACTTGAACTTAATTGGTTAGTGAAAAATTAATATAGATTTGTATAAATATAATATAAATTTGTAGGCACAAATTTATAATTTCCATTCTGTAGAATTTTCTTTCGTCTTGCTTTTTGACTTCCCAATTGAGCCCATCATACTTCCTTTAATTTGAACTGATAATTTGCCACTGCTTATTCGTTATGAGCTTTCACTGGACCTTTGGGCTATTAACTCCATTGTTACTTCATTTTTAGTCCTATCGAGCCTATAGAAAGTTTTAAAAACTGAATTACCGTTCCACTGAATCAAGGATCGACAGAGTTATGCAAATAGCATAGAGCTGCTACCTCATTTTCTGCACATGTGCGAAAGATACCGGACGAATGATGTAGTTATAAGAGTAGCTTTCTCAGGAATGCTACGCCACCTGGCAAACCTGAAAAACCGGGAAAAATCAGGGAATTTGAAAATTGACCAAAAAATTCAGAGAATTTAGTCATTTTAGTCAAATCCGGAAAAATCAGGGAATGGACATTCCCCAAACAGCGATTTTCGAGCCGTTACTTTCTTGGCGAATCATGGTATCGCTTGAGCGATATTCGGACTGCTGGCATAAAGCCAATTTCACAGTGCCAATCAGATTGTCTTTTAGGAAGGCATAGCAGTTTTTCAATATCTTTGGTTTCCAGTAGCCTCAAGAAACCAGAGAATCGCATGTGCAGTGCATGTGTAACAAAGGTCCCCCTCCCCCATTCTCGTATTAAAAATATTGTTTAAGCCTTTTCTTCTTTCTTAAATGCCTATTTGTCACTTTGCAGTAAAATAAAAAAAAAATAATCAGTCATTTAAACTAACCATTTAACATATCTATACTCGCCAAAATACTATCGATTTTTGTTATTCAATTTTTAATCCTTAAGTAATTAACTTTATTTTAATGTTATTCGTATCATTTAATGCATCCTCTTCCTTCTAAATTAATTTATTATTTGTTAATAATACTTTCAAATTTCAGACAATTTTCTTTGGCATACTTGTGAAACTAATTCTAGCAGTATGATGACATACCATTGCGAAATTTAATGCACATATGTTTTACTTATGTACGCTGCTGAATAAATATAAAATACTTGTATTTATTTTAAAATACCAATTCTAAAACATTCTTTCTTCCTTTAGCTGCAGAATGTCTGCAGAAAAGCCCTTTTTAATACTGATTGGGCAGATTCTATTTATTCTCAATCCTCAGTGAAGAAAACGACTCCTATTATAGTTATAAAAGTAATGCTTTGGGGGTATATATATATATATAATTAAATAAAGTCATATGTGATTGGAAAATTTTGCGTTTACAAATGGTACCATAATTAATTTACCCTCAGCAAAGCCAACGCGCACTATGCAGAGAGCCTGGAATTTTCTTGAAACACACCTGGAAAACCTGAAAAAGTCAGGGAATTCCATTCTCCTGTTTGAGTGATAAGCCTGCAAGCAACTTATTAAAAATAACGTGATGGGAAAAATTTCTGATTTAAACACCCTCGAACTTTGAAGCCTTTTAGCTTAAGCCTTCAAAAGCTTTCAACGCAAAGGGTACTAGGATCCTAGCGGTAAGGATATCTTCGTGGAGAGCATTATATGGGAAACTAATTCATATTCATGTTACATATGTGAAAAACACCACCCCGATACCAGGAATTTGAAGATGGAACTAACTGTGTTCTGAGGTTTTATTTACTTGGCTATTAGTGGGTGATAATAATATATGATGAATTTACCACCTCTGGATATATTTATAACTTAATGTGTTAAGTAAACTTGAAATGTTATTTTATGCCGTGTGATATTTGTTTTAATTTTGGATCTCTCCATGGTAATATATTAAGAAATACCAAACATTTCACCTTTCAAGATGTTACACGTAATCTTAATCTATAAGTGCGTACATAGTAAAGATTCTTTTATTACATGAAAAATGAAAGGAGTAAATTCTTTTTTTGTAGCTATTATTCACTATATTTCTATAAATGCGTTCAATTTCAGTTGAAATATGTCTATGTTTATTTTGTCAAAACATGCAAAATTACCCTTGTTGTTTTCGCTTTATGTTCTAATTTGCAAGTTTTTTTTTTCGAAAACAAAAGAGGGCTGTAAAATGGTAATATCTGAAGATCTTTAATTAAAAATTACATACGAACAAAATTTTTAGAAACGAAATATGAACTAAATTTGCTGTTGGTGAAGATAACCATGCAACGTTTGCTACACTTCTTTGCAATTAGAAATAATTTTCAGTAGCAATAATGCATATTTTAAAACCTAAGTATAACATCAAACTATATTCTTTACATTCTCAAAAAGACAGTTTAAGAATCTGCATGATTCCCAAAACTCCACGAGAATCCATGAATTCAAAAGAATAAGAAAAGAGATTCCATATTTCTGTAAATTTAAAAGTACTGGTAAAATAAAAGCCTAGATTATCACTAATAATACTTACTCTCTTCATTGCGTTTGTCTAATGCAGTAACACTCATTCAAACTTAACAGTTTATTCCGCATTATGCAGCTTAGGAGATTATTAATTTAACTAGATCTTCTGAGTAGTTTGTCCTTTAGTAACACCTGATCTGGAGTCCTCGAAAGTTCCGGAAAACAGCAGGCTTCAGCGCGCTTTTGTAATGCCAGTCACTTAGGCTCAACGGATAAGGACATTATCGCTTACCATTATAAGCTTTAATTCCACTCTGATAGCTATCCTGAAAAGCTGCGCGTCGAGCACTACAGAATCTCGTCTCTATCTGCAACTACTCAGAGTTTCTGTATAGCAAATGGAATTCTATAGCACTGTCTTTGTATAATTTGCTTATCACAGTCTGACGTGATAGGAAATTTGAAGCCACATGGTAAGTTCAACTTGAGAATTTATACTGCATTTAAGCCAAAATTCTATTCTCTGAAGAACATGTGCTTATTTATTCTAAAGCTTAACTGAAAGTCTGTTGTTTAACGTTCAACGAGGTTATCTAACAAAAGATGATAGGAGCAAACTTATAAGACATCGCTCTAGTTACAGTGGTCACCAAACTTATGAAGCGTTTGAGCTACTGTACTTTTTAAATTCTACCGTGAGCTAGCAACCAAAGGAACTAGCAATTTTTTTAAAAAAATCTTATATTTGTTTATTGCCCATAAATTTACATCTCCAGTAAATATCAAATCAATTTTAATTTAACTGTATATAACAAAAACAGCTTGAGATTGCCTCATACATAAAAAAGAAATTGAAGTGTAGTTACTATGTAAGGTATTTCTTCCGACTTCTTAGCATGCCTTCGTGGTTTAGGGATCAGCACGCTCGGCGCCTATTCAAAAGGTCCGAATTTCGATTCCCGGCGAGGCATTGCTCATTCATCATTTCTCCTGCTTTCAAAAAATACCTAATGCCTCTACAGTGGCCCCCGACCTAAAAACAAAGGTGGTGGATGATAACTTTCCACCACCAAGATTCGGCGATTAGTCCCCTAATCCTCAGTTGCCCTTTAAAAGGGGTATTATATAAGGTATTACTTAGCATGCCTTCGTGGTGTAGTGATCAGCATGCTTGGCGTGTATTTGAGAGATCCGAGGCTTGAGTCCCAGCGAAGGCATTGCTCATTTATCATCTCTCTAACTTCAAAATACCTAATGTCTCTACAATTAATAAATAACAAATGTAATGACAGTTTTTTATCAGATTTATTAACATTAATGAGAAGGATGGAATTCTTTTTTGTCATCAACAAGTTTTCCAGTGTTGTGAGAGTAGGTTAATGTCCAAGTGTTCATCAATGAGTCTGTTTCTGTATTTATTTTTAATCAATTTCATGCTAGAAAGAGAAAACTCACACAGATATGTAAAGCTGAATACTGACTTCACTTTGAGATAAACCTGGGCGAAATTTGGGTATTTTTCTGAAGGAACAAGAGGCCAAATATTTTCAAAGCTTGAAGAAAGCAGTTTTACAGATATGTTGTACAGACATTAGTTATTTTTTGAAAAGCAGAAGAGATGAAAAATAACAATGCCCTCCCGGGACTCGAGCCACGGACCTCTCGAATACGCGTCAAGGTGCTGACCACTACACCACGAAGACATGCTAAGAAGGCGGGAGAAATACCTTATAATGTCATCTTGAAAATTAATCAGTTCCAACTCCAGCGCAGCATTATCTTCTTAGAAATCAATATGCTCCATAACACAAGTAGAACTCTTCAGCATTAATCTTTATAAAGGGCGATTTGACAAACAACTGAAATCCTTTTGAAGTCTTTGAAGTGTTTGTTGAATTCACTACTTTCTTACGAACTGATACACTTGCATAACACAGTAAACACACACATTTGTCCTTTATCTGGGTAAAGAAGTAATTGCTTTCCCATTCCGAGTGAAGTGAAAATGGTAAGATTTTAGCTTTTTGCTTAAACATACCACCGTTAGAACAGACCTAGCTTTGTACCAGTGTCGTCAGCGTCAGCTCATTGGTTAGCTAACCAGAATGTTAACCAGCTTAAGGTTAGCCAACCGGAACGTTAACGCGATGCTCGCGATCGACTGTTTGACGATGTAGAAACTAAAATTGCAGGAGCCAGATAGCGCTGTGCGTCTGATTTCTTTTTGAGTTGAAATTAATTGCGGTTGAGACTGCGGAGAATGGTGAACCATAGAATGTTAGGTGCAAACTCTATACATAACTGTAATTATAAGTGTTTTCTTGTCGTCATGTATTGTCTGTGTCGTCAATAAAATTGGATAAAATATTGGATTGAATTGATCTCGTCTGACAGGTAAGAAGCTTTGATTATTTTATTTGTTTGAATGTTGAATTAGAATTCTAAAGCGAAAACGATTTTAGATGTAAGTTATAGCAGACGATCACTGCTCTAGTACGAGTTTCGGGTTTAAAATTCTCTTACTTATGGTGATTTTAATATTCTGATTGACAAAGACTCATTTTTATTCTTTCTAGCATTATGAAGGCTTTACAAAATTTTATTTAAATGCAACAATAATGCAGTATTACTGTGAGTGCAGTTGTTGTAAAGTTTGTGTTAATTAACACGATATTTTTTATATTGAATCTTTCCTGTACTTCTACATTTTTCTCTCAACGCTACTAGAAGTGCAATGAGGAATTTTAAGTAACAAGCTAAGATGTGTAAGCTAACAAGTAGGAATTATTAGCCACTCAGTTCTTAGTGCTGTAACTCTCAATTTTTTCACTCGTCGAATAAATAGTACGATAAAACGACAAAAATTGACTCGGATACTTAATTTCAAAATTTGCAATTTTTGATGTCATTTTCACTTACCTTGAGAGATTGGTTTATTCAGTTTGAATAATTCGAGGAAATAAGTTTATATAAAGTCAAGCAAAAAATGCTGTGTATAATTTAATAGGCAGTACAAGGAAATCATCTGATGTCCACATCAGAATTCTTAATTCATATTTTATGTGTAAAATTCCCCGACTGAACACGTATCCTTACATTTTTTGAGAAATTATTAAATTTTAGCACATTGCTTCGCAGAATCTGTGAACTAGTAGTCTAAAACTGAGTTGCCCTTCAAGGCAATCTTATGTGGCCTACAAAGACATTTCAACAATGTATTTGATGCAAATGCGGTGTTGCTAAAATTTCAAGATTTTGATTATTGGATAAACGAGTGTATATTATTTTGATTTCCATTAAAAATGAACATGAATAACGCATCAAAACGTCTATAAATGGAGCTGATTAATTTCGAGTCTGAGTTTAATCTTATTGAAGGATTTGAAAATATTAATTTTATTAGCCCACCGTGGTGTTAGCCCAGAAGGACTACTAGTCTCGTAACGGCATTATGTGTTGAATACATAAAAACACTGTATCACTTTTGAAATTATTGCTACCAAATATTACCGCCCTCTATTACGTTTAAAGAAATTTAATAAAGAAAAATCATCATGTATATATGCATGCCTCCCACATTGTAAATATACAACGCTACTTAGAGCCAACAAATTTTGAATAACATAGTCCTGCACCCGCATATGAGCAACTGGGAACCCAAATTTTGAATTTTGTTAATGCTGGATATCCAAAGGCTGAACAGCACTTTTAGCCAAATAATTAAACCATCCTTTACGTTTAGCTGAACGTGCGTGCATCTTTAAAACGTCCTGTTAAATATAATCTGCTAAACTGATAATTGTCTCTACATCATGCACCGGATTAGCACTTTGTAAGGAATATGAAAAGCTGTACCTATAAATCAACAATCTCTAAATATTTTTTTACGTAATAATTATTCTTGTATCCCGAATACTCGATGACATTTATTTCCATCGTATGCATCATGCACATGCATTTATAAACATGCAAAATTATATATTAATAAAAATTACAGTAATGTATTTTCAGTTGCAGATATAAATTTCATAACGTTTATTTCTGTTATTATTATTATTATTTTTTTTTGGTAAATGTTTGTTAGGGCACTTTGTGATACAGTAATCAGGAGATATTACAAATATTCCAATAAATCTCATAGTTCATGTCTTGGATGCTACATTTGGAGAAGTACCTCACACTAATATATAAATCCATAGAGTTAGATTGTAAAGTATTTCTAGTTATATTAATTAATTAGTAAATTAGTATTAAAATCAAATTAATATCACAATATGATTTTTTTCTCGTGAAGAGACTTTCTTTAAAGTTCTCTAGACGTAGTTGCTTTTATACTGAAATTGTCTGCTTATACTTTGCTTAAGAGATAATATTATGCTGGATATAATGAATGTGATGCTATTTATATGTTTTTCTTAACTTTTTAATAGGTGATATACTTGAAATAGTATCTTATATCATGGTGTAAATGGTTACTTGAAGGCTTCTCTGAGAACGAAAACTTGATGTATTTTATTTACAGAATTTTAGATTTCTTAAAACTAGTTTTGAGTTAAATTAAGGAAAATTAATATTTGCATAGGCAAGTTAAATCAAATATTTATTTTGTTATATCTGTATGTTAATCACTAACTGATGATGCCCTGCATTTTTATTCTTTCTTTTTCTTCCTTAAGTTAAAATGAATTTGAAAATTTCATTTTAATTATTTATTTAAAACTTTTTTCAAAATTATATATAAGAGCTTCAGTAACCATGTAATTAAATGTTCAGTATTAATTCAGTAACCATGTAATCTATTACTTTTAATTAGTTGGGTTTTTTTTTCAGATGGCGGCAAAAAAATTGGTTGTATAGATCATTTCTTTTTTCCTCCATTTCACTGTACGCTCAATTTTAAAAACAGCGCTTTAGTGGCGCCATCTAAGAAATAAATAAGTAGTTAAAAGTGGTAGATCGCATACTAGATGACTGCCAAAACTTATTTTAATTTCATTTCTACATCTGTGAAGCATTATTAATGTACAACATTATAATCTATGAATTATTATAATAAATTTCCTAAATTATAGTAAGACATACCTTCTCTACCTCATCAGAATTACAATAAACATTTCTAAGTACATCACGAAGAAATTAACGAAGGAAGTTGTTTGCTTTGTATAACCTTGTTAGCTATTTATCTTCCCTTTAAAATTTCTAGGATATAACTTTTAAAATTCTGCTTATTGATGTGAAAAGTATATTTTATACAGAATTTTTATCAATTTTTGATGGTATGGGTGGTATATTAAAGCATAAGATACTGTGTAATTTACAACGTCTTAATGAATTCTAATATTTGAAATTTTAAAATGTTTATTTCCGTAATAAATCAGTACTGTTCATGTTTCATGGAATATTTAAAACAAATTAATACAGAAATTAATTTAAAAAATTTTGTTATATGTTTCATATGTTCCTCTATATATATATATATATATATATTCAATTTTTATTTCTGGTTACTTACCAGTCAGATTTCTGAAAACAATTACACAACTTTGATTTTACTACTTAAATATCAATCCACATTTATGTAGCAATGAAAAATAATTGCTTTGAAATTACATCCCCATGCCTGGGGATATGCTACTTAAAGGCTTTTATTAACAGCTTATTTTATGCACAACATGAAATAAACATAAAATACAACTAAGATAAATTTAAAAAACATTTTAATATTCTAACTAAAAGTTTTTAGTTTACTTACAATAAGGTGTTTTTATTGGCATGTTTAAAACAGTAAAGAAGTGATAGAGGTAGCAGTCTTCATGCTTTTTAAAGGAAACTGTGTTATATTTATATTACATATGAGAAAAACTACAAACCTGTCCATACAAACAGGCAGTCTACCAAGATTTGAACTCGGTATCAATTATTAGTGTAAAGCCCTTGTTAACGCAGTTGTTGGTCGGCATCGATTCAAATAAATATAACCATTTTGATAGCCTAGCCATCATTTAAGTGGTGAAGGATTTTGTTGAAATTCAGAAACTTTGTCACCACTCTGGACCTAATCACTCCTCCTTTTAACCACTTGACCATTTGCCCCGAGAGAGACTCATCAATTTGAAATGTGTCTTGAGCCGCTAACAACGACAGACACTCGTAAGGGTTAAATGTGACCTGGACCTCTACTCCCGAGATAGAAATGTAGCTTCGTGTTCTTCCAACCCCCAGAATGAGTTGAAAATGGTGAGAGATGATTGATGAAATCAACAGCGGAGTTGTATCACGGCTAAGTTCACTTACAGGAAGGAAATAAGAATGCAGTTCTGACCCCCTTCAACTCATATTGCAATGGAACTGCTTCTCACTTAACAACGTGCTTTCAGGGGTCCTTTTTTTTAAATTTTAGATAAGAGACTATGGACCACAAGAGAAATTTTCTTCTGGGTAAGGAAACGAATAGTTGATTTTCTAAGCAGGTCTTGATACTGATGGAACAGGAAAAGAATATTTCCAAGTCCAGGTTCCTGTGAAAAAGGTTTATCTTTGGAGGATAAAAAAGAAGCAAATGTTTTAGTTTCTTAAGACAGTGAAGTAACTAGAAATTCAAGAAGTAACGTCTTCCGGGAAATGTGAATAACTTATGTTTAAGTACAAGTATATATGGCCTTTTGTAAACAGAATGATCTCCCAATAATTATTGTGAATCGGAGGATTTGATTAAAATTACTGGAACCTTCTTAAGTCAAATATCACTTACCTGATAACTGTCAAGGAGTCAGTAGTTTAAATCATACATCTCAGACAGTGAACTATTTTCTTACGACAAAAGGACATTGATGTGAAAGTTGATATAATATAATATTAATATGTTCCTAGAAATTCATATTTAGAGAATTAATTTTAAGTGACTAAATACTTTGCATGTTTTCGTTAGGCTAAAATAATGCGAGACTGAAATAAATGTGGTAATCTGAGGAAGAAAATTTATCACGTCATAGCTGTACATCGTAGCTTCCGAGAAAATGCGTTTTGCGTTTCCTTCTTGAGATTGTCTTTCCACTGTTAATTTGAATTTAAATTTCTCCGCTTTCCTCCAGTGGAACATTATGAATATTTCAAAGGCTTCATTGAATGAAACTTGGCTCTTGCCATCTATACATGCAAAGGAAAATAGCCTGAGATTTATCTGCACTGATTTAATTAGGTCCATTTCCTTCACAAACTTCAAGTGCTTTGCCATAATTTGATACACAGCTTAACTAACTTAATCCTTCATAAATGAAATAATGAAATAAATGAAATTGTTAGATAAGCTTCAGTTAAAATACCAGTGCCATAGTCATCCTTCTTAATAACTAATGATATATCTTATAATTTAAACTATTTTATTCAAAATTGCCATGGGGTAACTTCAAAAGGAATCCCGAAAAGGGTGCATGAAAGTGTAAAACTCAAAATGTAATCCTGCTAGGTGATTAGAGAAGGATGGAAAGAAGTATCTAAAATATGCAAATGTCATTAAGCAGCATATGTGTTAAAGTTGGGAAGCGGATTAATATTTCAGAGATGTTCATTTTGTGATGGGAAGTTTCAGATTGAAACATGATGAACAAGTTTTCTGCCTTGATTACTGTGGAAATTATCCAATTATGGTCATTTGTTATTCCACGTTCTTCCACATATTAAACGGAAGATCACATATTGGCTTGAACGTGCTCTCTAAAATATTATCGTCTTAATGCTATCAAAGAAAATTTCCGGTATCTTAATTTCTGAAATTTCTCCATCTCTTCATAAAGCTAAATTTATGGTTGTTATCTCGTGTATTTTGAAATTTTAAAAATTAAAACAACTTCTTTATGAAAGTCGTTTAGCCTTTGAAATGTATTTCAAAGTTTACCTCTATAAGAATATTATGCTTAGATCGATTTTGTCGGAAAAGCAAATAAACAAAATTCAGCATTTTGAATAGACTACGCGAATTAATTATTAAAGCAGTTATGATATTAATATTGATGTCAGATGTCTCTTATAGTTTGGCAATGTAGGGTGTTTATAAAGTTCCAGACCCATTTTGACGTTTAATAACTCATAAAATAATAAAGATATAAACAAACTTGTGGCATTTATTGATGGAATAACTCACATATTTTCCTTTTCAGGTTTAAATAGCTTTACTTTTGTAAATATCGTCTGCGCGTGTGGTTAATTTCAGATAATTTCATTTTCCAGTCTAAATATCTGTACTTTTCTGTAATGTTCCTCGACGAAGCATCCTTTCATCTTTCTGGCATTGTTAATCGCCATAATGTGAGCATATGAGGATCTGAAAACCCCCATGAATACCGTGAGGCACAAAGGGATTCCCCAAATGTTAATGTGGGTGTGGACTAATGCACGACTGAGTCACTGGGCCTTTCTTTTTTACAGAAAAGACGGTCTCATCAGTCGTATACTTAGATATGTTGAAATCCTTCGTATTCCCGCAACTAGAAGAGCTTCAGCCACATGTCCTTTTGCAACAAGATGGTGCACCACCTCATTGGGGTACCATCGTGCGTAGTTCTTTGAATGACCATTTTACAGGAAGATGGATTGGGCGAGGAGATTCAATTCCTTGGCCACCCAGATCACCTGATATAACGCCGCTGGACTTTTTCCTTTGGGGTTTTGTAAAGGACAACGTTTACAGGAAGAGAGTGTCGAACATTGATGACATAAAAGCCAGAATGACAACCGCAATAGCCTCTGTGGATGCCGACATGCTTGCCGTACCTGGCGTGAAATTGAACATCGACTTGATATTCTCTGTGAGACGAAGGGGACACACGTGAAAGTTCATTGACAAGGGTGATGAAACTTTTTGAGTCTATCTAACCATTTATGTTATTAATTTTAAACTATCTTTGTTATTTTATGAGTTATTAAACATCAAAATGGGTCCGAGACTTTATAAACACCCTGGTGTATTTCTCCTACTGGAAATATAAGCCTTATAGATGACTGAAATATCTGACTCTGATGATATGCAAAAGTGAATCATCCGAGTTTGTAGTTAAAGCATTAATTTAATTGTATACATTTCAACCGTGCCCGTTTTACTACAAGTGTGTTACACAAAATTCCTTCCATCGTTTCTAATAAGAGCTTTTTTATATCATAGAAGTGATAAAATTAAGAATTGCTGGTTTCTTTAATAACAGCAGACCACTTGAAGGTTTATAAAATAAATAAAACTTGTTCGCATACAATATTTATCCTTATCATAGTATATAGCAAAAACAGGTTCCTTCTGCTTTCCAAAGACAGCGGTTCCTGTGAAGGTTAAGTTGAAATGGTGAAGAACAAAGGAACCGTACTACTGATTACCATACGCGTAAAATATACAAAAAAACTTAACAATCATTCTAATTTAGAAGTCAAACAACAAAAATCAGTGTTATATTGTTACGAATTTCAAATTTATTTGGCTATTTATTTAGAATTGTAATTAGATTTGCTTCATGTTGCCTTAGCAACGCAGACGATTTTTAAAGACAAAGCTACGTCAAAAAAAAAATAACGATAAAAATAAAAGAGCGCGTGCATTTAATGCTTAATAAATAAATATCTCGTAATTACTGTTGCCATCCAGAAAAGTCTAGAAAAATCGAGATAGTTCTACTGATAATTAAAAAAGCTTATAAAAGCCGAGGTGAAACAGCTCATCTCAGTTAGTTGTTGTTGTTGCTGTTATACTTGTAGCTGTAAAAAGCGACTGTTGTTTGTTTACTTAATGCTGTATTGATTGTAGCGATTTCGCTGTGAGATAGAACTATTTTATCTGTTTTGAACTGAGTTTTTGCTAAACGTTTGAGATATTGTGATATTGTGCAAAGATCTGTGAAGAAATATTTCAGCATTTTAATTTATTTGTTGTGGAAGAATAAATTTTTGTTAACTTTTTAACGACTTGTGCATTCAATATATAACGAACCCGTACGCACGTAACAATATTTGGTGTCAGAAGTGGGATATTTTGAATGCCATTAACTAGAGCAATGGAAGAACAATTAAGGCAATTTATGGCAGCCTTTGCTGCATTTAAAGATGAGATGAAAGATTCTGTTAAAGAAGAGATGAAATCCGTTAAAGAAAAGATGGAAGCTTGTCAAGAAGAGATGAAAGCTGGTCAAGAATCTGTTAAAGACGAAATGAAGGCTGTTCAAGAATCTGTAAAAGATGAAATGAAGGCTGTTAAGGCAGAAATGAAAGTTGGTCAAGAGGAAATAAAAAGGGAAATCACCTGCATAATAGAAAACAAATTTGAAGGTATAGAAAACAGAATTGACACGGTTGAAAACAGAGTTGGAGAAATTGAAGAAAGAGTTTCTGCCGTTCAACACCAAATCGAACAACAAATTGAGGACAAAGTTTCTGCAGTTGCGAAAGAAGTTGATACTTTAAAGAAATTCGTAGCGACGGCAGGAAGCAATTCGGATAGTTTTAAATTTCTACCCATGAGTGCTCGTCCTTCTCTGAAGCTATCGACATATGATGGGAAGACCTCCTGGCAAGTGTATAAGACACAATTTTCTATAGTTGCGGAAGCAAATGGATGGGATTCCCAAGCTAAGGCCTGTCACCTTGCGGCTTCTCTGAGAGCAGACGCAGCGGACATCCTCCAAACTCTTCCCGAAAACAAAAGGCTAGATTTCGAAGCTCTGTCCGGTGCTTTAGAGCTGCGTTTTGGAGAGAAGTGTTTAAAAGATTACAGCAGGCTGCAGTTAAAATCCCGTCAACAGAAGCCTACGGAAACACTTCAGGAGCTCGCCACGGATGTTGAAAGGCTGTCCCACCTCGCCTTTTCGGAGTGCCCGACAGAAACAAGAGAAATCCTGTCCCTGCAATACTTCATCGACGGCATCCGGGATCCTGAAATACAGAAAGCACTGCGAATGGCTGATGTAAAGGACTTAAAAAGTGCTCTGGTGTATGCCATGAAATTCGAGGCAGCACAGCAAGCCACTCGTAGAGACCGCCACCCAATCAGAGCTGCTCACATACAAGAACCAGTGGATCCAATGACTGCTCGCCTAGACGATTTAACCAGAAAGGTGAATGCTTTGACACGGAATACTGGTGACAAGAAACCGTTCGTAAAGTGCTGGAACTGCGGAGCTGAAGGGCACATTCGAAGAAACTGCAGAACACCCCAGGGCACGGATGTTAAGACCGCGCCTCTCAAGAAGGAGGGAAACTAATTCGTGGCCATCTCGCGGGGCGGAGGTTGCCAGATAATGAAAAGCCCCAGTTTAAAGCGCTTCAGATTTCTGCAGTGAGTGGCGGCAATAACGGAATTTTCATCATGGGACAAATCAATGGAATTCCTTGTAACATGACGATCGACACGGGAGCCAATGTTACCATCATTCGAAAAGATTTGGCTCAACAACTCGAAGGTAAACTTATCTGGACGCCGCCCTGCGTTACCCTCCAGACTGTGTCCGGCGAGAAGATCAATATAGAAGGGAAATTAAACGTTAACATCACCTTTGGAAGTGCCGCTTACCATCACACGGCCTATGTAGCAGAAATTACGGACCCTTGCATACTCGGATTGGACTTTTTAAGGAAACACAATTTTTCCTTGGACTTTAAAAATAACGAACTGCATTCTGCCTCTGAAGACATAACTTTATTCGAAATTAATGATGAAGGAGTGAAATCTATCCACAAAATAATAGCTCAAGACGATATCACAATACCGGCAAGAACAGAAATTTTACTTCCTGGATCCATAGCCGAAAATAGAAATTTCCGCTACGGCGTCATGGAATATCCCAAGAAATGTAATAGCCCTAAAGGAGTATTAATAGCCTCAGCACTCGTCGACCTATCAGGGACCGTTATCCCGGTGAGAGTTGCCAATGTAACTGATAAGGCGAGGGTTATTAAGAAAGGTGAAGTGGTTGCAGAATGTACCCCAGTAATTAGCGTTGAAAGAAAAAGTAACATCTCAAAATCCGTGTCATCCGACAACATTATATCGGAGTTACTGCAGAATGCGCAATTAAACAATGAAGAAAAGAATGCTGCCGAGCGTGTTATTAAAGATCTTCAAGATGTTTTCTCCCGTTCGTCTTCTGACGTTGGTCGAACCAGTTTGACTCAACATAGAATCGATACTGGTGATCATCCACCAATCAAGCAACATCCAAGACGTCTGCCAATTGCGAAACAGGAAGAGGTACGAGCACTTTTAAAGGACATGCAAGAAAGCAATGTCATCGAGCCTTCAGCAAGTCCCTGGGCATCTCCCATCGTCCTGGTGAGGAAGAAAGACGGATCAACCAGATTTTGCGTTGACTATCGCCGGTTGAACGAGGTTACGAAGAAAGACAGTTACCCTCTTCCTAGAATTGACGATATTCTGGATACTCTTTCTGGAAGCAAGTGGTTCTCGACACTTGATTTAAAGAGTGGATATTGGCAGGTAGAAATACATCCTGATGACCGAGAAAAGACGGCATTTACTACAGGACAAGGACTTTGGCAGTTCAAGGTGATGCCGTTTGGACTATGTAATGCGCCGGCTACATTCGAACGTCTAATGGAGACTGTTTTAAAAGGTCTTTCATACGAAGCCTGTCTGATATACCTGGATGACATCATCATCGTCGGGAAGAGTTTCGAAGAACATTTGGAAAATCTTAGAAAGGTGCTTCAGAAACTGAAAGAAGCCAATCTGAAGTTGAGTCCCGCTAAATGCAAATTATTCAGACAGGAAGTGACTTACCTCGGACATGTCATCTCTGCTGAAGGTGTGCGCACGGATCCTGAAAAAGTGTCAGCAGTTAAAGACTGGAGACGTCCCGAAAATGTCCACCAGCTGAGAAGCTTTCTAGGGCTTTGCACCTACTATAGGAGATTCGTGAAGGATTTTTCTTCCATCGCAAGACCCCTTCACAAGCTGACAGAGAGCAAGCAAAAGTTCGTGTGGACAAAAGAATGTGAGAATGCATTTAAGAACCTGAAGGAAGCCTTAACATCTGCTCCAATCCTGACGTATCCTCAGCTCGACAGACCATTTATTCTCGACACGGATGCGAGTAATGAAAGTGTCGGCGCTGTTCTGTCCCAAGAAATAGAGGGCCAAGAACGTGTAGTAGCTTACTGGAGCAAGTGCCTATCTAAACCGGAGAGGAATTACTGTGTCACCAGGAAAGAGTTGCTCGCCATAGTCAAAGCCGTAGAACATTTCCATCATTATCTATACGGCAGAAAATTCCTGCTCCGCACAGATCATGCATCATTGGCCTGGCTTTTAAATTTCAAGAATCCTGAGGGTCAGATAGCCAGGTGGATACAGAGACTCCAGGAATATGACATCACTATCCGTCATCGCAAGGGACAGTCGCACGGAAACGCTGACGCCTTGTCTAGAAGACCTTGCCCAGAAAACTGCCGATATTGTTCCAGGGTCGAAGCTAAATACCAACTGGTTAATCCAGTCGCACGGCAAATTACAGCATCAACATTGGCTGATCCAGATCCATGGACTGACAAGGAAATCAGGAAAGACCAGCTACAAGACCGTGATATTAAACCCATAATTGAGTTAATGGAGACCTCAAACAGAAAACCTACTTGGCAGGATATTTCGAGCTATAGTCCCACGACAAAACAATATTGGGCTCTCTGGGACTCACTCCATATTCGAAACGGCGTCTTGTACCGAAAATTCGAATCGGATGATGGAAAAACATTCCGATGGCAGCTGGTACTCCCAAGATCCCGAATCCCGGACGTCCTTAAAGAACTACATAGCAGCCCTGCAGGAGGTCACTTCGGAATAATGAAGACCTTGCAGAGAGTTCGGGAGCGTTTCTACTGGAATAATGCAAAGGATGACGTGCAAAAGTGGTGCCGAACTTGCGATGCCTGTGTAAGTCGGAAAGGACCGAAGAAACGCAGCCGGGGGAAGCTGCAACGTTACAATGTAGGAGCACCTTTTGAACGTATCGCCTTTGACATCTTAGGACCTCTGCCACGAACTGCTGATGGCAACAAATACATCCTCGTTGCCATTGATTACTTCACCAAGTGGCCTGAAGCGTATCCTATTCCTGATCAAGAGGCTGTCACAGTAGCAGAGATGATGATACAGCACTGGATTTCCAGATTCGGAGTGCCTCTTCAGTTACATTCCGATCAGGGAAGGAATTTTACCTCGGCTGTAGTCAAGGAACTCTGCAAGCTACTCGGCATTGACAAAACCCAAACGACGCCTTTACATCCCCAGTCGGACGGTATGGTAGAGAGGTTTAATCGAACCATCCTCAATAACCTCTCATTAGTGGTTTCCAGAAACCAACAGGACTGGGACAAGAAGTTGCCACTATTTTTACTGGCTTACCGCAGTGCTGTCCACGAGACTACCGGCTATTCCCCATCTCAGATGCTCTTCGGTCGTGACCTTCGTCTGCCATGTGATCTTTTGTTTGGTCGCCCTCCGGATGCGCCTTCATCGCCTGAGGAATACATTCAAGACCTCCAGGCCCGGTTTGAAGTGATGCACAACTTTGCACGAGAGCGAGTCAACTTGGCGACGGAGAAGATGAAGACCCGCTACGACACGAGAGCTACTGGACATCGTTTCAACGAAGGAGACAAGGTGTGGTTATGGAATCCGACTCGTCGAAAAGGACTTTCTCCGAAACTACAATCACCTTGGGATGGTCCTTACACAGTCCTAAACAGGCTGAACGACGTCGTGGTTCGGATCCGTAAGTCATCGAACTCTAAACCTAAAGTCGTTCATTACGACAGGTTAGTTCATTACTATGGCCATAGTACGTAGTGTATATAATTGTAAATAGTAATGTACATAGTATAAGACCATGGTCCTATTTGTATTTAGTATTTGATTTGTATTTGTTAAGTATTAGTATTTGATAAGTATCTGTATTTGTTAAGTATTAGTATTTGATAAGTATCTGTATTTGTTAAGTATTAGTATTTGATAAGTATCTGTATTTAACAGCATTTGTATTTGATAGTATTTGTACTTAGTATTTGATAGTATTTGAATTGTATTTAGCGTTGGATAGAATTTAATTTGCTGAAAGTAACTTATTGGAATTATTGTTTATTTTGTTATTATAAAGTAATGTTTATTATAGCACTGAGGCTTTAGTTGTAAGTTTGGCTTCCTGTCCAGGGATTGTACTGCCCGGGACGTGCAGTCCTTGGGAAGGGGGCAATGTTACGAATTTCACATTTATTTGGCTATTTATTTAGAATTGTAATTAGATTTGCTTCATGTTGCCTTAGCAACGCAGACGATTTTTGAAGAGAAAGCTACGCCAAAAAAAAAAAACAATAAAAATAAAAGAGCGCGTGCATTTAATGCTTAATAAATAAATATCTCGTAATTACTGTTGCCATCCAGAAAAATCTAGAAAAATCGTGATTGTTCTACTGATAATTAAAAAGCTTATAAAAGCCGAGGTGAAACACCTCATCTCAGTTAGTTAGTTAGTTGTTGTTGTTGCTGTTATACTTGTAGCTGTAAAAAGCGAACTGCTGTTTGTTTACTTAATGCTGTATTGATTGTAGCGATTTCGCTGTGAGATAGAACTATTTTATCTGTTTTGAACTGAGTTTTTGCTAAACGTTTGAGATATTGTGATATTGTGCGAAGATTTGTGAAGAAATATTTCAGCATTTTAATTTATTTCTTGTGGAAAGAATAAATTTTTGTTAACTTTTTTACGACTTGTGCATTCAATATATAACGAACCCGTACGCACGTAACAATATTTTCAAATTTTCACAGGACTAGTTTCGATGGTTTTACCCAACCACCATCCTCAGCTGCAAAAGCGCAAATGAACGATAAGATATAATGATTAGATAATATAAGATAAGAAAGCCTGGACAGGAGACAAGCTACTGACGCCATCTGTTGATGAATCCAGAATTAAAACATAATTTCTTTAAAGGCTGAAAGCAAAGTTGGATTGGAATTAGCGTCGTTAACTAGAACAGAAAGATTTTTTTGAATGGGATATGCCTCTAGAAAATCCAGTTCACAAAGGGAAGATGTTTCTTGAATAATTTTGGCCGCAGAAAAATTTAAAGTGTGATTTTCGGACCAACAATGTTGGGCAACAGAAGACTTCTGTGTTTCTTTTTTTCTAACACATGCCTCATGTTCATTAACGAGAAATTTTAAGGCTCTCTTAGTTTGACCAATGTAAATTAAACCACACTGGCAAAGAATCCTGTAAATACCCCAGGAATTCATATACGGAAGGGGGTCCTTGAGTGTGGAACTCGGAATTTTATTGATGGGAGAATAAACGACCCGAAAGTTAAATTTCTGTAAACTACGTGCAACTTTATAGCTAATTGATGGAAAGAAGGGAATGACAACGAAATGTTTACAATCTCCTAAAACAAGAGTCTGCTTTTTGGTGTGTTGAAATGAAAATTTTTTAACTGCTTGATTAATAATGTTGGGTGATTTTTGTTATTTGACTTCTAAATTAATATTTGCTCGGCGTGTTGTTGTATCTTAATCATGCTAATGTATAATAAATAGCGGAAACCAGTTACTAGATACGCAGCCCTTAGAAAGTAGAAACAGCAAAAACGAAATCTATATATATAAACAAGAAAGTATGTGTGTTTGTCCTCTAGTAATGCAGTCACTACTATAGCTATCCCAACCAAACTTTCTAAAAGTCATTTCTGGGTCCTGGAAAAGGTCAACGTCCACTTTTTTCCAAAAAAAAATAACTTGTCAGGTCTACTGTTTCTTCTAGTTGATTTTGCAAACATAACGGAAAGTCCTGAGCCAGAACAGGGAGCTTACTCAAAGCTATGTTCGTGCGGATGTAGAAAATAAAACAAAGATAAGGAGAGTTAAATTTACCCTTTATTCACACAGCGTACAGCTGCTCCCGCACTTCAGGATACAAAGACCAACACTTTTGGTCGAGAACGTGAAAAAAAAAAACAAGAAAATGAATAAACTAAATAAGAACTAAGATGCTTTACAGAGACTGGTAACCCGAAGATTGGCCGTTTAATATTGCATATGTAGTGAGCAGAGCGCAAAGACTACAATACGTCTTTCTTATGTTAGCGAGAACTAAATTCTAGCCTTAAAGGCAGGCAACGAAAAATCACACGTGTGATAAAGGCTCTTTTCCCATTCTTGGCTAAAAACCATGTATTAAATACTTCTAAAGTTTGGAAACTCATTTGCATACACTAAATCTATTCGAGCTTATTCTGGTCGGAAAAGGAAAATAAGGGAAGACAGTAAAGATTTAAAATAAAACAAACGTTAGTAAAACGTAAAATCCTTACAAGCTAAATCAAAGATATTAATTATAAACTCAGAAAAAGGATAATTTTCAACCTCATTTTTCCGAGTGGCAACAGTCTCGAAAGTTGGAAATGAAAATCTGCTTTATTTCGAAAGTTGTTGCCACTGCTGGCTTTTAAATCGTAGATTTTGTTAATAAAAAGTTTCGAAGTTTTATGATGAAATAAAAATAACATTGCCAAACATTAAATACATTATTCTCGATTCCAAAAATTCGCGGGAAGTTATTTTAGCTATTCTCATCTTCGTCCGACTTTAATCAGACGAAATATTAATTAAAAACGCTGAAAGCACTAATTTTCGTTCTCATTTTTCCGAGTGTCAACAGTGTCACACGTTGGAGATAAAAATGTTTTATTTCGAAAACTTTTGCTACTGCTCGCTTTCAAATCGTAAAGTTTGTTAATCAAAAATTAGTAAATTTTACAAAATCTATGCATATAAAGAACAATGTCTCTGTGTTTGCTTGTTTGTTCGTATTATTGATTTCTGATCAATTATGATCCATTTTTTGCCGCATTTAATCAAATAAATTTTAATATAGGTGAAATATTGGATGGAACTTGAGCTTTTACGACCATTTATTTAGAAAGACGGAAATCATTAAAAACTGCATGCCATTGTTGCTGATATAACGAGAGAGAATTAGCCTTTTTTTCTATCGAAATTTTTTATATGGGTTCCATATCGCATCAGACTAGAAAATGTATGACTAATGACTGAAAAATGTACTGAATCGTATTTTTTGCATCATTGTTAGAAGGATTACAGTGGTATCGTTCTCTTTGTTGTTAAATGCATTACTCTCAATCTAACTTAACTGTTATCGGGTACTTCCGCTACTGTATGAACAAAGTAGTTTAACGTAACTAGATAAAAGAATATAATAAGCAATGTCAATAGACAAACAAATCTAAGCTTTTCCCAACTCTGAAGGTGGAGTTTCAGAGTTGGGAAGTTTTCAAAGTGGTTCCAACTCTGAAGCTACAAAAGTGGCAGAAATGAAGACATAAAAAAGGGAAGAAATTGAGCGCACTAAGAGCATGGACCTTATAAGAGATAGACTAACCCAGTGGGCGAAGCGCGTGTTCCCCACATGTCTGCAAGAAGGAGTAGGGACGATCTGGTTTACTTTAACATTGAAACCTATGGCGTTTGTACCACATAACTGTTTTTAATTATTAAATGCGTTATGTTGTATAAGTGATGACATTATGAAAGTCACACTTTTTACAAATAAGATTTAATATATCTCATTAAAGCACGTTTTACTGCATTTTGCGCATTTTTTCACACGTAATTCTTGTAAAACGATAAAAACTCTAAACAGAAAATTCATAATTTTTTTTTGCGTACAAGATTGATAGCACATGATAAGTTGAAATATCTAAAGCAAAATTAAACAATATGTGATATATTTTTTAATTTTATGAGCATTTTCAGGCAGTGATTTTTAAAATTATTAGGACATTAAAAGACAATCATTTATTTGATTATATGATCATCAACTGTTAACATTTCAATATGATCATAAGATGATTACTTATTTTAATAATTCATAAAATTCTGAGCATAAACTTTTCTGAGTGTAATGGAAAAAATTTTTTAAAAAAATATAAAGATTAAATGAAATCTGGAAGCACTCAGATTTACGCCCAAAGGGACGCTTTTCAGCGTTTTGTGTGTTACCTTTATTTATTGAATATCATGTTCTTTGCACGTAAACCACACAAAATTCAATTCAACAGCAATATCACAAATATATTTGAAAACAGCATATCTGTAGAATTTCTGCGCTGAAGATAAAAATGTTATTTTCCGTGCAGTGTTGCCATTGCCCGCTTTGAACTCTTGAGTTTTTTGATAAAAAATACGTGAAAGTTTTACAAAATATGAAATGGATTAAAACAAATTCGAAATTCGGGCGTCCAAGTGCCCATGTTCGGGTGAAGGATTATATTATTCAAAATTTCATGGCTCTAGATACTGTCGTTTTTTCACATTGCGATAAACATATATGTATTTATGCAGATTTTTCATTATTTAATTTCTTTAATACAGGGCGATAATATTTGGAGGCCACAATCTGCAAAGTGAAATGGACATTTATAGTGAAACAGCGCAAAATGCCGTTTCGAAACTAATAATCTTTCTGGGCTACCGGTCCTTTTGGGCTAATAACTTAAATTCACACTAAATAAAAAAAATCTTATGCCAAACTAAAAATAAATTTAACAAAAATAATCACTATAAAATACTAGCACAAATAATTATTACAGTTAAATACAATTTCAACAGTAGAATAAATGTATAAAAATTTTTAAGGTGTTAAAAGGGTTTATCATTATTATGTATTATGAAATTTAATTGAAATAAAAGTCCTTTATAGAACTTATGCAATAATATTCACCTATAATTTTAAAAAAGCAGCGCAATTTAGAATTATAAACAAAAACTTTAAAAAATTCATTTTTAGGTATTTTAGTATTTTTTACTTATTTACACCAATAAAAAGCATAAAAATTCTAAGAGAAAATTTTTTGTTTGAAATTTTCTATAATTTCAGATTTAAAGTATTATTTTTTAAAAGAAATAGTTACAAATTTCCTTAAGCGTGGGAAAAGCCAAAAATATATACAGGCCTGAAAGTATGCAACAGCTTTATAATTATTTGGAACGTTAATTATGCTTGACAAATAT
Organism: Stegodyphus mimosarum; assembly: GCA_000611955.2. Lineage (NCBI taxonomy): Eukaryota > Metazoa > Arthropoda > Arachnida > Araneae > Eresidae > Stegodyphus > Stegodyphus mimosarum. Next base: position 169,660 of record KK114309.1, read on the forward strand.
GCTAAATTTTTAAAAATCAATCTCAGTTTCAAAAATAAAAATATGTAAACATTCTAATTTGTGAAATGAGGAGCTACAAGCAGCCTTTTCTTGGCGATTATAGGCTTTGCAATAGCCAACCATTGTTAAGTTTTTGCTAGTCGTCCCTACTTCTCCAGATGTGGTCAAGGGGACAGCCCAGAATGAGTCAGACGAAGGAGAAAACCCATTTGGGTTGGTCTATTTCTTATAAGGTTTATGACTAAGAGTCAGTGACGTCATACAAGAGCAAATATTGTGCTATATGGGCCTTGATAATATGGAAGTTTTAAGATGATGATAAGAATTCATTAAGAATCTGCGTAGCAAATTGAGTTGTTGGATGGTACACATCGTGTACTATTTGTGGGCATCAGAGAAATAGAGCGAACCTCACCTTTTAACTTCTGAGTCCACAAAGAGGGCTTATTACTAAAGTCTGCTTCTTCTCTGACTGTTACAACTACATATTAATGTATTGTTACGTGCGTACGGGTTCGTTATATATTGAATGCACAAGTCGTTAAAAAGTTAACAAAAATTTATTCTTTCCACAAGAAATGAATTAAAATGCTGAAATATTTCTTCACAGATCTTCGCACAATATCTCAAACGTTTAGCAAAAACTCAGTTCAAAACAGATAAAATAGTTCTATCTCACAGCGAAATCGCTACAATCAATACAGCATTAAGTAAACAAACAGCAGTTCGCTTTTTACAGCTACAAGTATAACAGCAACAACAACAAATTACTGAGATGAGGTGTTTCACCTCGGCTTTTATAAGCTTTTTAATTATCAGTAGAACAATCACGATTTTTCTAGATTTTTCTGGATGGCAACAGTAATTACGAGATATTTATTTATTAAGCATTAAATGCACGCGTTCTTTTATTTTTATTGTTATTTTTTTTGACGTAGCTTTCTCTTCAAAAATCGTCTGCGTTGCTAAGGCAACATGAAGCAAATCTAATTACAGTTCTAAATAAATAGCCAAATAAATGTGAAATTCGTAACAGTATATTGGAAATTAACATAGAGACTATTAGACTTATGTTAGTCCGTCTCAAATGATTTCAAAGGATATATAAAAATAATCTAATCTACTTAACTACACACATCTTCTTTATGGCATTTAACGTATTTTAAGAATAACCCTAAATCTACTTCAATTTTCAAAATTAAATGTTGAAAGCAGCATCTGAGTTTTAATTTTTGTCGCTAATGCAATAATTATCTTTGGATTTCTTTTAGCAGGGTAAGTGTTCATACAAGCGAAGTCCATTCAAGAATGCAAAGCGACTTTAAACAAAATATCTTTGATTGCGGCAAAATATACGAGGGTTGTTTCTTTAGCTAAATTTAGATAATATATTACCAGAAAATTCTCATAATGCTTGTGTGATCACAGTAGTTGGATGGTTCTCAAAATTGCGTAAATACCAAAGTTGCTTGATGGGGATTCTCATAAACATATTGATTTAAGTCATCTTAGTCAAAATCTGACAATCTTCCTGAAAGTGGATAACTCGATAGTCACTTTTCCGTTAACTGGCATAACCATTCCTTCTCATATTTTTAGCAGAAGCAGTAAATCATACTCTAAGTAATTAAGAGTTGCTGATTAATTAGGAATCGCTGATTGGCTGGTTGCTTTAATTATAACGACCACTTGAATGCTTGTAAAATAAATAAAACTTACTCGCAAAAATTGTTAATTAAATTCGTACACATAAGACTATATTAACTTCGTACACGTAAGACGTACATTAAATTCGAACACATTAATTTAATTCATACACATTAAATTCGTACACATGAAAAATGTTTTCGCTGCTGCTGCTGCATTTGATCCGACTGTAAATTAAGCAATAACAATAGAATAACGGATAGAGAACACTAGGCCAATGTAGTCGATCCACAGTTAAACGCTGCGAGCTGATATATTGATCCAATAGAATTGCGAGAATTTTGTTATTTTGTCTAGGGACTTCTACAAAAATTTTAATTTTAAAGAAGTAAAATGCCTCTAATGAAAGATCAAGTGCATTGCTCTGTTTAGATTACCATCATTTGCTTGAAATTAAACTTCAGTCTCCAAGAACCTCATTTCTTAGTAAGAGAAGATTATCGTTCCTCTCGCTTTATCCTTGATAAAAAGAACATGATAAAAAGAACATTTATTGGATTATTAGTCCAAAGGGATTTAGTCCCGAAGGACTATTACTTTCGTTTGGGCGTTTTGCGTTGAATCATTAAAACGTTGAATCACTTTTCAAATTGTTGCCACTAAATGTTATCGCTCTGCATTAAATTTAAAAAAATGAAAAATCTGCATAAATGTATGCATGTTTTTTTTGTTTTTTTTTTTGACGTAGCTTTCTTTTCAAAAATCGTCTGCGTGCGTTGCACGGGAAAATAAAAAGGAATTTTAATTACAGTTCTAAATAAATAGCCAAATAAATGTGAAATTCGTAACAATATTCTCTAAAACTTTAACGAATTTTTCATTAACAAACTCAAAGATTTCAAAGCCAGCAATACCAACGTTGTACAGAAAAACATTTTTATCTCCAGCGCGTGAGAGCGTGTACCGAAATTTCTAAAGATATGCTCAATTTAAAATTATTTTGCGATATTGCTGTTGAACTGAATTTTATGGTTTAAGTGCGAAGAACATGGTATTTAACAAATAAAGGTAACACACAAAATGTTAAATAAACGTCCCTTTGGACGTAATTTAAAATCTGAAACATTTCAGATTTTTTTTATATATAATTTCTTTGTTTCTCTTTAATATAGCGTTATGTGCTTCACATTAAAATGAATAATGGTAGTTGTTGTCTTAACTCCTTAGTCAGACCAGTAAAATTTTGCTCGAGAGTTCTTATTAAAGTTTGAGTATATTTTAAATTAAAATATCAATAATTATGCATAACAATTGCCGTAGCCTGCATGTCTGCATATTAAAGTATATGTTAGAACCAGACTTAAAATCAAATTTGATTCTGTGATGCCATTTTTGGCATATTATGAAATTATGCCTAACTGTAAATACATTCTGAGTGAAAGGAGAAAAACAATCTTGCATCGCAAAATTTCTTAAGTGTATGTAGTTAATATCTTATTTCCATATTGGAGGTAAAAATTATTAAGTCTAATTAAGAAAACCAGAGATGTGTTTCATTACTTCATTATTTTATTTTATTTATAAAATACACAGAGGGTGTTCACACATTTTTGTAACCATTTTGCAAAGATTTATATATAAACAAACCTCATAATTTTATTTCCTAATATATTCATTCTGATAGCCCTTTTCTTGAGCTATCATATTACATCTTGATTCCTAAGATAAAGTCATTTTCGAAAAACATCAAGGTTGGTTTTATTCCACTTCTCCTTCACAATCTTCCAGAATCCATCCAATGTTTTGGAATGCCGCTTATAAAGAGCTTGTTTTAAAAGTCCACATGCACAGTAGGGGACTTTGGTGGGATGCGTGTAAAGGGAATAGCTGCGATTCAGGTCTTATTTCTCATTTTTTCATAAAATAGAGCAGTAGATTTAGAAGTATGGTTTGAAGTCTTATCCTGATGGAATTTAACACAGTGAAGATTGTTTGAATAAAGAGATGGAATTTCTTCTTTAAAAGTAGGTATTAAAACATATTTCTGATAATAACCTGAATAAATTTTGACATTTTTTTCTACTTTCCTTATTTTAAGTTTTCCGTTATAAGAGACTCCAGTAATAACCATAAAACCTTCAGAAAACCTTTCCTTGTTTTCTTTAAACCATCATATTAAGTTTTTTTCTCCTCTTTTTCGGAAGTAAATCGACCCGTTTTCTATTGCAATCAGATAAGCATATCCAAGCCCTCATCAATCGTAACTATATATTTCCATTTTTCATCTTCCAAATAACTTGACTTGAGGCGATGAGCATGGGGTTCTTTTTTTTTAGTCCAAAGGGGATTTATCCCTGAAGAACTAGTTTTCGTTTTGCGATTTTGCTTTGGAAATATTAAAAGTCTGAATCACTTTTGAAACTGTTGCCACCAAATCTTGCAGCTCTGTATTATATTTAAAGAAAAATGAATAATGAAGAGCCTGCATAAATGTATATATATTTCTCCAAATGTGATAAAACAACTGTACCTAGAGCCATTCGATTTTGAATAACGTACGTTTCCACCCGAATATGCGCATCTGGAAGGTATTATCTATTTCATTTTTTGTAAAACTTCAAAGAATTTTTGATGAACAAACTCAAACGATTTAAAAGCAAGCAATGGCAACACTCTATGGGAAAAAAACCTTTTTATCTAAAGCCCGCGGAACTGTGTATCGGAAATTCTAAAGATAGACTCATTTTAAAATTATTTTGCGATATTGCTGTTGAACTGAATTTTACAGTTTAAGTGCGAAGAACATGATATATAATAAATAAACGTAACACACAAAACATTAAAAAACGCCCCTTTGGACGTAATTTAAAATCTGAAACCTTTCGGATTTGTTTTCTTTTTTATTTGATTAGCTTTAAATCAGATTTCATAATTTTGTTCACAGTTCCTACAGAGATATTTAAAGAGTTTTCAATAGCTCTTTGGGCGTCTGCAGTTTCCTTTAACACATGAAATTCGGCTTTAGGTTTAATAAGAGCTGTACGTACCTTTGTTGGGTGTGCATTCTTTGCATTTTTCCCAGTCAGATGTAAACGTTGACGTTTCTTTCCTTTCATATTAATTATAACGCTTATTTTACGTGTAAACATATTGAAATCATATTTTTTCACATCTGTTTTTAATAACTGAATAAGAGTATTTCTCTTCGGACAGCACAGAAAATAGTCGTCGATCCATTGTTTATTTCTCAGCGACATTTTAAAGAAAAGAAAATTTTTACTGCTGCAGACGATAATAAACCTTATTTGAATTTGTTTCAAGTCACGTTTGTATTTTATAATTAATATTTAAATTAATAGATAAAATAAAAATCATTACAAAAATGTATGAACATCCTCTGTATTATAATAGTCATAAAATAGTCCTCATATATTTATTAATACATAAATTACTAAAGAATACAATAGCATGAAAATAAGAGCTTTATTTATAGATTCAGAGTTTAATATCAGTTTTAGTGAAGGAAAGAATCGGCGTAGTACAATCTAACGTAATGCGAAGGGATCTTAAGATTATATGAAATATACATAGGAATCGAACATTCAAAAATAGTTAAGAATTCTTGGTTGAAGGCCAAGCTGTACCGAAAGAATTCGACTTCGAACATGAAATGAAACTATTACTAAATCTGCCTAACAATTTGCAAAAGAGTGTACTTAGTTGTGGATTGTTTTGAATGGCGGAACAATGCAAGAATCATATATTACAGACATTAGAAAATTAGCTATGCGAAATTATATGTATTGGTGATATCTATATTGTTATAATTTTTCTTAAAGACATAAAAATCTTAAAGATATAAGGTATTTTAGAATATATATGGAGAAGACTGCCGAATGGAACTTTAATATGAAGTAATATGCAACCTTAGACAAGCACTGATAATTTGAAAAGTACGACAGATTTTGACGGAGGCTAATATGTATTCCTCACAATGCATTGTTTTCTACAAACCAAAATGCTAATCTATAGTTGAATTCTGCTAATGTAAAATTTTGAAGGACATAAAGTGAAACGAGAAAACAGCACACTTCTTCAAACCAGAATATCTAATCTTTTATCTAACCTTGTTATGAAATTATGCAAAAAAGTAGTCATTTAAAACTGGAAGAATTGAACTGGCAGTGTAAAGAGCTGCACCAACACAGATTTGTTTATAATAATGTTTTTGTAAGTGATAATTGAAAATCTTATATCATTAGAACTAGTTACGTTTATTTCCTTCCTAAAAATTTACATCTTAACAGATTATTACGTCATATAATGACATAAATCTACTATTTTATTTGCTTGCTGAATTATTTAAATAACATTCATTACTCAAATCTCCTGAAATAATATATTCCAGAGCAACATACTTTTGAAGTAACAATACAATCACTTATAATCGCAGAGGCAGATTCTAAAAAAACGAAACTGGAATGCAACATTTATATCATTTTACGTATAATCATGTCGTATCCGATACATACACTCACGTTTGTGAAAATTGCAACACCATGAAGGACTTACGCGAGTGAGCTGAAATTTTCAGGAAATGCAAAGTAGCGCATGATATGCAGCTGATTAGAATTGCAAATCCGTAGCACATGCGTATGCTGAGCAGCGCCCTCTGAACGGCTGATGGATCCGAATAAATAGACGGCTGTAGCGAGGCGTGTATGGTTATCGATGGTTATCTGCTAGTGGTAAACGTTAACTCAATCTGTACTTATGCCTCGTCGACGAAAGAGAGCGAGATTTGAACAACTTACAGAGTTTGAACGAGGGAGAATCATCGGCCTTCGTGAAGCTGGATTGTCGTATCGTGCAGTAGCCTCTCGTGTGCAGCGTAACAGCAGCACAGTGATGCGCGTTTGGAAGCAGTGGACGGACGAGTGTCGGACAACTCGGAAATCCGGGAGTGGACCCCGAAATGTGACGTCAGCTCGCGATGATAGACACCTGGTCCGCATGGCGCGGACGGACCGTACAGCTTCCTCTAGACAATTGGCAGCACTGTGGTCAATAGCTACAGGTGTTTCATTGTGTGCTTCATCAATTCGTAGACGTCTGCTGCAGTGTGGACTGCGCGCACGGACTCCTTTATACAGGATCCCCCTAACGCACGACCATCGCCGCCTGCGGCTACAATGGGCCAATCAGCATAGAGACTGGCGTGCTGATTGGCAGCATGTCGTGTTTTCTGACGAATCCCGCTTTAATTTGTGGTACCATGATGGCCGCATTCGTGTCAGACGCTATGCCGGTGAACGCCACCTTCCGGAGTGCATTATCGAACGCCACAGTGGACGAACACCCGGAGTTATGGTCTGGGGCGCCATAGCATATCATAGACGATCTCAATTGCTACGAATTGTGGGCAATCTGAACAGCAACCGGTATATCCGTGAAGTTCTACAGCCCGAAGCTGTTCCCTTCCTTCAAAGCTTGCCAGGCGCTGTATTTCAACAGGACAATGCCCGCCCTCATACTGCTCGGATTGTTAAATCCTTCTTTGCAGCGCAGCAGGTACAGCTTCTTCCTTGGCCTGCGTGTTCCCCGGATATGTCGCCAATTGAACATGTGTGGGATGTCATTGGTCGGCGTCTTGCTCGTGATCCTCGTCCTGTTGCGCCTGCAGACGAACTTTGGGTACGCGTACAAACGATATGGAATGCTCTTCCTCAGTCAGACATTCAAACTTTGTTTGACTCCATGCCACGTCGTGTAGCAGCACTTATTGCGGCGCGTGGTGGCCACACAAAATACTGATTCTGATCTCTTGTTCTTGTTTGTTTGCTTTGAACATTTAATCATTTATTTGTACCACTACCACTCAACTGTGTATTAAATTGCATTCAATTATGACGATTCCTTCTTGGTGTTGCAATTTTCACAAACGTGAGTGTATTTCATAAAATAATGTATGAGAAAGAAATGTCGGGTAAATCTGATTCTTGGAAAACTAAGAATGTAGAGTCATTATGTTATTTTGAAGTAGGAGACACGAAAAACGAGCAATGCCTTCGCCGAGACTCGAACCTGGACTACTATGCTACTTTTACACCACGAAGATATGCAGAAAGGAAGGAAATACCTTACAAGGATACTTGCCGCAGATTTTATTTTAGCAGAATATATTCATAGAATCGAATATTATTGCCTACTTTAGCTTATTTAAGCAGAAACGCTTCAGTGTTTCAGATATTGTCGCCTGATTTCACTGATGAAGGTAATTGTGCTTATATCGCTGAAAGCATTTCTGCTAAAATAAATTTTACGTTAATCAGCATTAGCTTTACTAGAGATGATACAATAATTTTCTTCTGAAATCAGAACTAATAGAGCAAAATTGGTTACTTCGCTGTCTTTTACAACTCGCATAATTAAGAGGGGAAAAATAATATTGATTCAAAAATTAGTCAATTCAAATTAAATGTAAAATGCAAATACATGTAACTGAATTTGTCAAGATCACCGTTTCTTTCTTTCCTGCTTCGATGACAGAACTTAAACATATTGTCGTTAATAAAATAAGAAAAATAAATACATCTAATACAAAATAAGAAATTTTATATTTTATATCAATCAACTTATAAGGTATATCTCCCACATTCTTAGCATGCCTTCGTGGTGTAGTGGTCTGCATGCTCGAAGCGTAACCGAGAGGTCCGTGGTTCGATTCCCGGCGAAGGCGTTGCTCATTTTTCATTTCTCCTGCTTGTAATTAACCTAATGTCTCTACAGTGGCGCCCGAACTAAAAGGGTTGTGGATGATGACTCTCCACACCCAGGATTTGGCGACTAGGTCCCCTAAAACTCTAGTCGCCCTTTAAAAAGGGGAGTATATAAGGTATATCTCCCCCATTCTTAGCATGCCTTCGTGGTGTAGTGGTCTGTATGCTCGAAGCGTAACCGAGAGGTCCGTGGTTCGATTCCCGGCGAAGGCGTTGCTCATTTTTCATTTCTCCTGCTTGTAATTAACCTAATGTCTCTACAAAGTCACTGTCGCCTTTAGAATTTTCTTAGATTTTAAATGTTTTTATTATCTGTTACTGAATTAACAATGCTTATTTTTTTTCTTTTCAATGATTAAATACAATTATTCCTACGGATCAGGGTGTCATATATAAACCTAATCTGTAAAGGTATACTGCGCGGAAAAAAAAGAGGGATGATTTTGTGTTAAAATACCTATATTAGAACAATGCTATACATAAATTTAATACGTATCCTAAGTCACACTTTCAAAATATAAAAAAACGCAAGTTGAATTAATCAATCGGTCTAGTAGAACGGAACATCCTTTTTTTTTCCTCGCAATGTACGTACTTCTATATGTTCCTCTTTTGAGCTCCGCGGGACAATTTCTCCCGCTAACCCCCCCCCATGGTCTTCGAAGCTACTTTAGTACTTGAATATATAGGGTGGGGAATAATTAAAGGAAATTTATTAACATCAGAGGTACTTTTAGTCTCGATGCCCACACTTTTGTCTGTATAACTTTTCAAATAAAAACATTTTCCCACTGAATGTTATCAGCAAATATTATTTTTAAAGGATGAATATAAAAAAGAGGATTACTGCATGAACACTTAAACCGCTCTATCGGAATTTCTAAAGACGTGCTTTTAAAGTACTTTAACAATTTTCTTTGAATTTTATATGGGGTAAATGCAAAAAAGCGATGTTTTATAATGAAGTCAAAACTAAATAATAAAGTTTTTAAAAAAGGTTTATAAGCAGGTAGTGTGTCCAAAAGACGACTGGTAAACTACAAGTTCAGAGAAAGCATAAAAAATGTTAACAAACTCTCTGGTGCAGTTTTAATATCTCATCCTTTCATATTTTTAACAATAGAAAAAAATAATGCAATAAAAAATAAAAATTTTTGCAATAAAAAATTCTTTTTGCTCATTTTAACATCAAATACAATTAATGGAAATATGTTTATGATATATTTTAAAATTATATCTTGTAAAACGCAGGCGAGGTTACCCACGCTTGAATGCTTTGTCTAGGAAATTCTCCATACCTCTTATTAGAAGTTTGGGTCCTAAGTCTTAAATTGCTTCGAATATTGGCTTTTAAGTGCGTAAGGTTCATGGCTTATTTGCATACTCCTTTTCTTTTAATTAGCCACAGAGAAAACATCTGCGGTCATTAAATCTGGCGATACACGTAGCAATTGAAATTGTAAAATTGAGAAATGATTAGATTGCCAAAAATTTCCCTAAGGAGAAACATTATTTATCGCTTACTTTTAAATGAATGGATAAAATTTTGGAGTTAAGTAAAACTGAACAGTTTTCGTCCTTTGCTTAGTGGTGAACATTTTTGTCATAAACTCTGCATCTGTTGACTATAAAGCCCTAAAACGAGAAATGAATAAATTTTTAAAAATGTTTGTTTGTAGTTTGTTCATAACACTAATTATGCGCCACTTTATATTATACAAAAGTTTAGAAAAATGTTTAAAAACCTACGAACCAGTTTTGAAATCATATTTTATAAATCTCAGTGAAATATTGAAGTATTTAATATCATTCATTAGTATACAAATAACTATGATCTGTTACTGTTCAAGTACTTCAAGACCATTTCTTCCCCCTTAACAAACTATTACTCATATCCATAGCAGCGACTGACCGGAAAAAAAAGGTCAAATCCTCTAATTTTCTAAAAATCCCCTAATTCCCTCTGTGTGGTGATGGCGACATACGGTATGATTATAAACCAATGAAAGGTGGCTACGGCCTCGAACTGTGTATTTTAAAGTAACAGACAGTAGTTATTTTCCCTTTATGTTAATTATGAGGTATCCATAACTAGAAATTACGGTATCATGATGGAATATTTGTCATGACGGTGTAACGGGCTTGCTTTGATTATTATTATTACCTAAAACCTCAAAGGAAACTTGTTCGAGATATTTATTATTTTTAGTTGATGTATTTGGTCTTGAAATTGAATGCCTAAGTCTTATCTTTATTAAACAATAAAGCATTTCACCATGTGACGTTAATTTTCGATCAAATAATATCATATACTTTTTTTATTTGGCTTTGCGATTTTCAATAACTCGTTTTCAATATAAGCTTTAATTTTTAAATCTTTAATTTCTTAAGGGCAAATTCTTAAGACTTATCAAATGTGCTTAGCTTAAAATTATTTCAGGTATTTGTACGTCAAGATAAGATTGTAGTTTCTTTTTTCGTCTCATTATTTTCGTAAATTTAAATTTTTTGTGAGGTTTATCCCAATTTTATAACAGTTATTTTAAGTTTCTGCATCTTTCCTATCCCTTCTAGCTTCAGGTTATAATTTCCTACCAGAATGTTTTCAGAAACGCGGTTAATGCAAATGAGTAAGAGTAGTACACTCACTTCCAAAAGTTAAGCACGAAGATGTAAAATGCAAAAATATCAATAAATACTGCTTTGATTGACACAACATTTGGCAGGAAAGTAGCATATATATTTATTTATGCATAAAATAAAATCAATAATTATATACAGAAATGAAAGCCCTATTAAATTTTTGTAAGTTATCAGATAATAACATACTGGAGACTTAAACGGAATTATGTATAAAATGAAAATAAACAGCAGAAAATGAAAAAAGGGCATTAATAGGGCATGTGATCCCCCTCATCTGTATACAAAGTTTACACCTTCTGACCATGCTTTCAATTAGGTGGTCAACCACCGCAGAATTAAGCAATCGCCATTCTTCTTGTAGAGCAGTTTCCAGCTCAATAAGAGTGGCTGGAGGTGGGAAACGGGAATATACATCACGGCCCAGAGCATCCCAAAGATTTTCAATGGAATTAAGGTCGGGCGAATATGTTGGCCACATCATGCGCGCAATCCCTTCACTCTCCAAGTAGTCAAGTAGTCACCGACGATGTCGGCTCTATGGGAACGTGCGTTATCGTCCATTAAAACAAAAGTAGGGCCAACTGCAGCAGCGTACAATCTCACAATGGGTTCTAGGACTTCATCTCAATACCGGACAGACGTCAAAGAACCCCGTTTAAAGATGTGCAGGTCGATGCGGTATCCTAATGAAATCCCTGCCCACACCATAATGCTTCCGCCTCCCGAATGCGTGATGTTCGGTGATGTTTTGGGACTGATTGCTTCTTCGTTGTTCACGCCATATCCTTATACTTTTGTCATCTGACTTCAGAGCAAATCTTGACTCGTCAGTCAACATGACATTGCCCCAGTCAGACACATTCTAACTGACATGTTCCCAGCACCACTGTAAGGGTGCCCCTCTTGATTGGAAGGATAAAGGAACACAAACTCGAGGTACCCGGGCGTACAGTCCACTCATATGTAATCTTAGGCGTACAATAGCTGCAGATATCGAATTACCAATGGACTCTGTAACCATAGATGTCACACGTGTGGAGGTCGCTCTGCGATTCTGTTTGGCTACAATAGCCATATTTCGATCTTCCGCGGGGTTGTAACCCTCGGGTGACCGGCTACGGGCCTTCGGACAACTGTCTGTGTGGTTTGAAATTGTTTCCATAAACGTGAAATTACAGAATGATCAACGCCGAAGAAAAGAGCAACATCTGTGATCGACTGTCCTGCTTCAATGCGCTCCACAGCACGCCAGCGCTCAGAATCTTCCATTCGTCTTCTGGAAGTCATAGAAACACTTATGTCTTGAAAACAAATTGTACGAAAGTTTTAAACACCTTCTTTCAGCACTTACAATCAACTTCTGTAACCCTTCATAAAGCTGGCTTCTTATAAGACTGCCTTTTTTGCCTATTTCTTGACATGAAAGTTAACCTAACATATTTGCATACTTCCATCTACCGCTGCAGCGAATTGCAACCTCTTCAATTCTGATTGGCTTCCGGAAATTAGCATTTTCCTCTCCTTGCGTAACTTTTGGAAGTGACAGTATTTAAGTCTATATTTCACTGACTTCGTTAGAGATCCCGAATTCCTGACTAGCGGGCGTTTGGCTTTGGCTAACTGTCTCTAAGCTATTGCTACACTCGGCTTTACTTTAGGCCCTTGATTATCTTCGCCGACTTAATTGAGATTTAGGGGCCAACTATTTAGAACCTTGTGAGCTTCGGCTGTATCTTTTAGTTAAGTTTAATTTTATATTCATTTGAGTTCAAGCCCAAGTGGAGGCCTTGCTGTACACTCCGAGTTAGGAGCTGACTGCGTCATATTTATTTTGAGAAATGAAGGGTAGTTAACCTTTCTTGAGTCTTACGTCTCTATCCACACATTTAAGCGATTATTCTCTTATCAGTGTTAGGGGTGGCGAATATTGAACTGTGAAACAGAAAGGCGAAACCGCACATTTCATTATTCCTTTTTTACGTTTTTTTACGTTAGGAGCTGACTGTGTCATATTTATTTTGAAAAATGAAGGGTAGTTAACCCTTCTTGAGTCTTACGTCTCTATCCACACATTTAAGCGATTATTCTCTTATCAGTGTTAGGGGTGGCGAATATTGAACTGTGAAACAGAAAAGCGAAACCGCACATTTTATTATTCCTTTTTTACGTTTTTGAAATTTTAATCGTAAATACTTCGAAGTGTTAAATCAAAAGTTTTTAGACTGTAATTGTTATTTACTAATAGTACATATATTTAGGGTCGATATTGTGTAGCTGTCAAATGCAATGTACATTGATACCTATGAAAGCAGCAATTTCGCTAAGACGACCACTTCTAAAAGCGACCACCATTTCTATGAACATAAATGAACCTGAGAAGCTTCCACGAAGGCATCCCTTCCTTTAGTCAGATATCTCAACTCTGCTTTGACATGATCTACCAAACCAAACCCAAATCTACAAGGACTAAAAACGAGGAAATTTCAGGTCTGTTATCCGCACCAAGGATAAGATTTAAATAATTTAAATAATAAATAAATTTTTTTTAAATATTGTTAGCTGAAATTTTCAGGTAAATTTCAAATCGACCCCCTCGAAGCACCATTGAAGCAAAGCAGTTGAAGTTTCAAAAAATTTAAGTTAATTTAAAAAAAATTAAATTTAGCAAATACACATATAATTTTTTTAATTACTGCAATTTGTATTCTTATGCTGATTTATGTAGAATGATTAAAACAATTTTGAGTTATAGTAAACCTAATGGTTTAAGAAATAATCCCTGAAGTATTCAAAATTTCGAACATAAAAAAATTACATTTAAAACGAGCTGTCAAAAACAGCAGTGTCAACTCGTAGGTATAAGTTGTCATACCGGAGTATTCAATCATAATTAATCATAATTTAAAGATTTTAGTGCTTATTCAGGACCGTAACCTCAGAATAATAGAAATAAAAGACCTTAATATTCAATACTTAGTGGTTCCTTTATTTCACCAAATCTCTTATCCAGCAAATTTGCAGCGAAAAACACAATTATTGTTTCAAAAGTTAAAAAAAGAAATATGCTTCGAGAGAAAATGATTCCAGAATTATGAACGAAATAACAATAAAAGCTTTCTCAAGAATATAGCTTATAACAAAAGCTCCATGAGAAAGAAAAGCTACAAGAAAGCTCTGTATAAAAACTTCATTCACTGGAATAAGACCAAAAGTGCAAAATTTTCGATTGTATTGTAATGGAAATCTTTTTCAAGTTATACATTTTATTCCGCTGATTTAGGCTTTTCAAAGTAATTTATTTACAGAGGAAAAAACCCAAGTAAATGATTTCCCATAAAACCGATATTACATTCATAATTAAATTGTGAATTTTTATTAAATATAAGTGCGGTTATATGTGGTGCATTTAATAACAGTGCTCAGTATAATTTTTACATTGAGTAAGCTCTTTTTAATGTCATAATGAAGCAATCTTCAATAAAGGGACTTTGAATCCCGTGTAATTATTTCAGGATTTAGCTAACGACGGAATATGGAAAATTACGCGTGTTGTTTGGGATTAAATATACATTAAATTAATAAGTATTTTAAAACTTATTATGCTAAGAAAGATAATAAATTCTTCTTACATGTACTGATAGTTACCACAATATTTCAATTATTAAAAAAATAAAAATAGTCCTTTAATCTTATAACAATACTTTTCTATTAAAGTTTTATAAAGTATAAGATTTTTCCCTGTAATTCAATATTGAAAGAGCTCCAAAAGCAAAATTATAGTCAAGGAGTCAAAAGAAAGCGGCTTAAAGCTAATTATTAGGATTACAGTTTTATAAGTTTATTTTAAATCCCTCATTCATAAGCTTTTTATCCATAAAAATATAAAATAGATATTAAATGACCAAATAAAATTATAAATAATAAGTTTAATAGTAAGTTTCCTATCCATTGAAATATGAAGACATATTAAATGAACAAACAAAATTTTAAAAAAATAAAATAAAATCTGAAAGGTTTCAGATTTTAAATTACGTCCAAAGGGGCGTTTTTAAACATTTTGTATGTTACTTTTATTTATTGAATATCATATTCTTCGCATTTAAACCATAAAATTCAGTTAAAGAACAATATCGCAAAATAATTTTAAACTGAGCATATCTTTAGAATTTCCTACACACAGTCTCACGCGCTGCAGATATAAACGTTTTTTTTCTGTACAACGTTGCCATTGCCCGCTTTGAAATCCTTGAGTTTGTCAATCAAAATTTCGTTAAAGTTTTACAAAATATGAAATCGTTAATAAAAAAATTCCAAATTTCAAATTTGGGCCTCTAGATGCCTATATTCGCAGCAGGATTACGGCATTCCAAATTCGATGGCTTTAGGTACCGTCATTTTATCACAATGCGAAAAATCTACATACATTTATGCACATTCTTCATTATTTAATTTCTTTAAATATAATGCAGGGCTGCAATATTTTGTGGCAACAGTTTGAAAAGTGATACAGACTTTTAATGTTTCCGACGCAAAATCGCAAAACGAAAACAATAGTCCTTCAGGGACAAAGCCCCTTTGGACTAATAATAAACGAAAACCTGTATTTTCTTGAAGAAATTACTTCTGTAATTTTACAGATTCTGTGAATTAATCTGTGAAACACTTTCACACATTAAAATACTTAGCAGATTTTGCCGTGCAACCTTTCTCACGGTTATTTTCTAGAGCAATGTTCACAACTATTTTGCAGCTCCTGTAACAATTTTCTAAATATAAATATGAAAATTCACTAAAGCATAAAGAAATACACGGACTATATAGTACTTAATTTTAAAGGTTAAACCTTTTAGTCCTTTTTTATTTTTAATGATTTCACTTTTTCATTCATGAGATCTCATCTCTTTAAACGAAATCCTCTACGCCGCGTTACATGTAGACTATGAAGAATGTAGTTCATAAAATGTAGACCATAAGATAATGAGAAAAGTAAAATCTTAGACCATAAAATGTTTTGCAGTAAAATGCAGACACATGAAATAATTTTTATTCATGTCCATTTTTATGCCAGAGTCTTTCAATAAATACTATATTGGAATATGTATTCGAAATTTGCACCATTTGAAAAGAAAGTGGCAAAAAGACAGCGCATGAAAAAGCTTCTAATTTTTATTTTTGTGTTGTATCAATTGCGGTAAAACACGAGAAGACGTTCAAATAAGAAACTTGAATGCCAAATATATAGATTTTAATACATTTTATCATTTATGACTATAAAGTAAACTCAAATCTGCTATAAAACATAAAAATATGACGTAATGCTACCACACAAATACTTAGAAACTTAATGTAGTACATAACAGTAAGAGAAATGTAAACAAAGTACGATCAATTATAACGACATTAAGCTTTTATCAGCCATTTTTTTGTAATAGTGTTTTCCTAAATTAAGATGTTGTGACTCCCTGCTTTAAACATTATTAGATACAAACTTTTTTTTTTCTGAATATACACTGCTAGTATTGCAACTTAGTACTTTTGTTAGCATTGTGGTAAACTCAGTGGTTTGTGATTATTTAAGGAAAATAGCATTTGACTATGATTTGAATTATTAACACATGTTTTATGTTAAGGCAGAAGTGTACAAAAGTCTGCGTTATAACTACAAATGTAATTCGGAATGCCACAAAAATTTATGAAAACGATGATGAATCAAGATTCTATAGGCTATGCAGAGCAATGTTACTGATTGCGTCTAACTTGCTGTAACTGATCTTGCAACTTGATACGCGGTTTTTATGCAAGACTACCGCTAAAGGCTCATCCAGGTGTAATTCGGCGAAATCGTATAAGAACCTGACAGCGAGAATTTCATGAATTCAGATGCACACTGCGATCGTTTCATTATCAATGCGCGAATTCTTGAACCTGTGATTAAAAATTAACTCATTTTAACACTTTGCTTTTTAATTTTTACTTCTAGGTACTGTAATATGTATAAAATCAACAATGGCATGCATCCTTTAAAATAATGGGGATGTAAATCCCCATTATTATAAATGATTTTAGACAGGTGATTAGTTTAATCAATAAATGGTCTTAACTTACGATAACAGTGACAACATTACTGTATGAAAGTATTGTAACTTTGTAAGTAAGAATATGATAAAGGATAGAAAGCCTTTTACTATGGAAATATCTTTCTATAAATTTTCTTTTCTGAGGTTTATTTTATTGCCGTATATAGGATGTCCCAAAAATAGCGCCCAAATTCTGCACAGCTATATTCCTTTTTCCGATTACATAAAAAATGCCTAAAGAACTGTACCTGTGCGATCCATAGTTTTCGACATAAACGCGAAAGAAAAGTCTGACGTCATATTCTTCATATCGCTAATAGTTCTAGCGTGATGAAGCTCTGGCGCATTTTATCGCTTCTGTAAGTGATTGGCTGCATATGCAATACCCAAAACGCTAGCTTGGATGTGGGGATCCGGTTCTATGACCACCACGATCGCCAGATCTCACAGCGTTGGAGTTTTTCCAATGGGGGCCATCTCAAAGAATTGGTTTATCGAGAAGAAGTGACTACACAAATGGACTCAGTTGCTCGTCTACATGCTGCTTCGGTAGACACCGCGCTGCTGCGGCGTGTAAACTCATTCATTCCACGGCGCTCTGAAATCTGCCTCGATATGCACGGCGGACACTTTGAACATCTGTCTTTATAAATACCGCTGTTGATGTGTCAAATAAGGTGTTTTTATGGGACACCCTGTATAATGCATACATAATGCAAAACACATAGCAACCTATTTTTATATACTATCAATAAATCTTCCGATTAATAACAAACTCTTATTAAAACTCAATATAAATTTTATTTGGTAGAAAATAAAAGGTATATTGTGAAATCGCCGCTTGAATCAAAGGTCAAGCGTATTTTATTCCGAGATCAGTGTCATTCATAATAAACTGGGTTTAAAAGTATACAATTTAATTGACCAGAAAAAAAATTATTCTGTACATTCTCTAAAAATATACAACTAGAAAAGTATTCTTCTGGCGTGATATTAAGAAACATACTGTTTCGAGAGACAGAACTTATCAGGACTGAGTGATCGGTGCATATTCTTGGAAAACATCTTCGTAAGAGCTTAAAGTCCTGATCTTGAACAGGGAGCTGAATGCAGCTATGTTCCGTGATAGAATACTGTGATTGAGTTGGAGAATAACTGCACTTGAAAGAGATTTAAAATCCTCTTTTATTAAATCACTTTTATTTACAAACCACTTCCCAACTTAAGAGGGACACAGAAAGTAAAGACCATACTTGGGTCTAAAATGAACAATTAAATAATATTTAATCTAAAGCTAAATAGAACTTAAATAGTCGTTTCTCGCAGAGCTATACGCGAGGTTGGCCTCTAACTAAATGGTGCGTAGCAAGATTTACTAATACTGACGCACTTGGATTTATTTCAATAATCAATCACGTGAAAGCACTATGGCTTAGAATTTAAGTGCTAGCTGGTCAGGCGAACGTCGAATAGAGTGTTCGTGGTGTGAGACTAAAAGCTCTCTCACACTGAGAGGTTTCTACCTCTTGCTTAAATAGAACTTGGCTCCACTTCAAATTAGTATAAAGCTAAAAACGCGCGCTTCTTCTAACGGGAAGTTGAAAATGAGAAGAGATAGAAAGATTTAAATTACAAAATGAGAAGAGATAGAAAGATTTAAATTACAAAATGAGAAGAGACAGAAAGATTTAAATTAAAATAAAACTTTGTTAGTTTAACTAAAACCTTACAAACTTAGAAAAATTTTGGTTATTAAAATAGAAACTGATCCACACTTCTTTATACTTCTGTATTCACATTCTTGCCAAGTCAAAGACAACGCCATTTTGCCTTTAGAATGAAAGAAACATGGATTAAGATTATAAAGTATTTCTCCCGCCTTCCTATCACGCCTTCTTGGTGTATTGGTCAGCACACTCGGCTCGTTTGCGAGAGGAACTAGGTTCGAGTCCCGGCGGCATATAAGCATTCTGTACCACGCCACGCATACAGGAAAAAAATCCCTCCTAGTGATTGGATATGTCTTCCGATAACATCATTTCCTCTACGCTTAACAACATATTGACTTTCTTGGGCTCGAGAGTAAACCTCCATACCCTTTGTTTACATTTTGATAGCAATACCGAAAAGATTAATATGTACGTTGATTTTTGTTGCTATGAGATTACACTTCTTACAACATTGTAGTGGGGTGAATTTAGTATAAAAAAATGTAGTTTTTTACCCTAGAGAGAAAAAGTAATATTTCTTCTTGTGGTAAAATTCCGTAAATGTGTATTTAAGGTCAGAGATTTTTAATAAATGTATTCTTAGTTTAAAACTCTTCATATTAAAAGTGTTGAGATTATTAATCATATTAAGTGTTGAGATTCATGTTCATTATATATCCATTCTCCGTAGATGCAATCGCCGAAAGCATGAGATTAGTCAATTTTCTGAAATAGTAAAAACAACGTTGGCAGCTAATACAGTACACAGAATATTCACAATAAGTTCACAATTTTAATATAATCAATCTGAAAAAGTAAAACTTATTCTTGAAGTTAGACTATAATAGATTTGGAATAGAGATACATATTTTATATTGAGAGAATAGAAATACATATAAATATTACTTTATGAATATTGCCCTTTTTTATGTAAAACATCTTTTGTACCTTTACTTATAATTGCATAATAGTATTTGTCAGAGAAGGAAGTTTCTTTTCTTATACACGTGTATTAAATTCAGCGACAATACTGAATGCACTTTTTGCTTTCATTTAAGGCAATAGAATATTAAAAATGACACGGACATTAACATGGAAATAACATGACATTTGCAAAGGAAATATGTTCTGCAATGTGAAAGAACAGAATGCAACAAAATTGCAATAATAATAATAATAATATATTTGGTAGCACACAATGCCTTTATATTTGGATCGAGACCGTAGTGTTTTGATTTTTGCTCTAATTTCATGAACTCGGCTATTTATATAATCTAAGCACTTAAAGTTGCTTATGATATTAACATCATCTTTGAAAGATTTTATAATTTAATAATTCCATGAAACAGGAAGCCATCTGCAGAACGCTGAAGCTAAATCTTTTCATTTCAAAGAAAACAAACCGTAATTTTCACAATTCCGTGTCACTCATGCGCGTTATTCATCGAAAAGAAAACCGTAAAAATGATGTCATCGGAAAGCATGTCCAATCACAAGTACAGATTGTTCCCTATGCGCGTGGAGCGGTGAAGAATACTTTCATGCGTCCCGGCGAGGGCGTTGCTCATTTTTAATGTCTCTCAGCATCAAATATTTTTAATGTCTCTGCAAGATATTCAAATTACTAAGATTTAAAAAACACAGATGCACAGAACGGGAGAGAGAAACAAAACACAATTACAAATTATAACTGACATTTAAACGCCCAAATAGCAGCAGCATGATGTAATAGATAATCCAGATAGGAATTTTCTAATATAAGTTTAAATCAAATAACAATTCTTATTTAAGATTTAATCAAATATAAATTCTTGTATAAGCTTAAATCAAATATAAAAAAACAAGAAATTTCAGTTTTATCGTCTATAATATTAAGAATCTTAAAAAACCTACTTATATTTATTTTGAAAATATTCTCAAAAAATGTTATTATCAATTTCTTCAAATATGAATAAAGACAACCAAAATATCATAAATATAAAAAAAACCTAACATCGTTCGAAGAAACAATAAACAAAATAAATAAATAAAAAAAAATATGAAAAGTTTCAGATTTAAAATTACGTCTTAAAGGGACGTTTTTCTAACGTTTTGTGTGTTACCTTTACTTATTAAATATCATGTTCTACGTACTTAAACCATAAAATTCAATTCAGCAGCAATATCGCAAAACATTTTTTAAATTAGCATAACTTTAGAATTTCCGATACAGAGCCTCGTGCGCTGGAGATAAAATTTTTTTTTCATACAGTATTGCCATTGCTCGCTTTGAAATCGTCTAGTTTGTTAATCAGAAATTCGTTGAAGTGTTACAAAATATGAAATTCCTAATAAAACAAATTTTAAATTCAAATTAGGGCTATTACATGCCCATATTCTATGGATGATTACGTTATTCAAATTTTGATGGCCCTAGTTAAAAGTTGTTTTATCACAATGCAAGAAACATACATACATTCATGAAGATTCTTCATTATTTAATTTCTTTAAATATAATATAGGGTTCTAATATTTGGTGGCAAAAATTTGAAAAGTGATTCGCCGTTATAGTTTTCAACGCAAAATGTCAAAACGAAATTAATAGTCCTTCAGAGCAAACTTAGACTAAAAATATGCAACATTAGTTGCTGTAACCATTTTTCAATTCTTCATCTTAATGTATGTAAGCCTCATTTCACTACTGAACATTTGTCAGGACTGAGTGTTCGGTGCATATTCTTGGCGAACATCTTCGTGAAAACTTTAAGTCCTGATCTTGAACAGGGAGCTGAATGCAACTATGTTCTGTGGTAGAAAACTGTGGTTAAGTGGTAGAAGAAGTGCACTTCAGAAGGATTTAAAATCCTCTTTTATTAAACCACAATTATATGCAGCCACTTCCCAACTCGGGAGGGATACAGAAAATAATGACCGCACTTGGGTCTAAAACTAAACAATCAGATAATTTAAACTAAAGCTAATTAGAAATTAAGTAGTCGTTGCTCACAGAGCTATAAACGCGAGGTTGGCCGCTATGCTAAAGGGTGCGTAGCAAGATTTAACTAATACTAACGCACTTAGATTTACTTCAATAAGTAATAGCGTAACAGCGCTACGGCTTAGAATTTAAATATTAGCTGGTCAGGCAAACGTCGAACAGGGTAGCAGTGGTCTGAGATCAAAAGCTCTCTCACACTGAGCGGTTCCTACCTACCGTTTAAATAGAAACTTGGCTCCACTTCAAATTAGCATAAAGCTGAAACGCGCGATTATTCTAACGGGAAGTTGAAATAAGAACAGATAGAAAAAGGCAAATTAAAATAAAACTTTGTTAGTTTAAACTAAAACCTTACACATTTTCCTGAAATTTTAAAAATTATAGAATTACGAAAATGGGTACACTATCTAAACTGTGCAATTTTTCAAAAATTACTTAAAATTTAATGATAAGTTAAACTTCCCTGTCCGTGGAGTTAACTTCCGTGGAGAATAATTAATCTACGGTTATTTGCAACCTTTTCCTTTTTATTGAAGACTCTAAATTCATAAATAACTTGAATAATCATAATTTTTTAACGTATATATATATATAGATACATCGACAATATAACTGCAGCTAAGGTCTTTAAGTAAATAGGAATAGAATAAATTTATCGTGAAAGCTCAAATTCATGTAAAAGATAGTATTCGCAATAATAATATGAATTCTTTCGATATTACCCTTCAAAACGGCATAACACCACATTACATAATAAAGGAAGACTTTCTACCTTCAAAATCATTTATTTTTTTACGATTATATCTAAATTAAAGTTATCGCTAATTATAGTATTTTAATCAGATTTAATAAAATTCTTAGTGACTTACAAGAATATCATAGAATTTAACTTTTCATTAACATGCTACTTAATATTATCTTACTATCAGCTTCTTTTATTAGCATAGAATTAACATTACCGTCAAAAGATTTTTAAACATGAAAACAAATTTTCTCAAAAATTTCTTTCGAAAATATTTCAAAAATATTTATATAGGTAATTGCTTAAAAATATCAGTAAGCCATTCCTCAACAGAAAAGAAGAGTAAAATATATTTAAATATAATATAATTATCGGAAATTACGGAAACAGAAATAAGCTGTCTAGAGTTTTTATAGAAAAGAAAATTAATCTGCGTTATCTGAAAAATGCCTCATTCCTGAATAGCTTTATCCCTTCTGTATTTTGAACTCCTTTATTATGTAACAAACGATTTTAAAGCTACTTTTATTTACAGATTTTTATAGAAAACATTTGTGATTGAAAATACTAGATTAATTACTAAGTCCTTTGAAAGGAGAAAGTTGAATATTTCAAGTTTTTCTTTTTTTTCAAATAAAGTGAAAATAAAAAAAAAGGATTAACAAAAAAAAAAATCTGAAAGGTTTCAGATTTTAAATTACGTCCAAAGGGGCGTTTTTTAACGTTTTCAGTGTTACCTTTATTTATTAAATATCATGTTCTTCGCACATAAACCATAAAATCAGTTCAACAGCAGAATCGCAAAATAATTTTAAAATGAGTATATCTAGAATATCCGATACACAGTTCCGCGCGCTTTAGATAAAAACGTTTTTCCCCCCGTAGAGTTTTGCCATTACTCGCTTTTAAATCGTTTGAGTTTGTTCGTCAAAAATTCGTTAAAGTTTTACAAAATATGAAATAGATAATAAACAAATTCCAAATTTGGGCTTCCAGATGCGCATATTCGGGGGAAAACGTTATTCAAAATTGGATGGCTCTAGGTACCGTTGTTTTATCACATTTGAAGAAATATACATACATTTATGCAGATTCTTCATTATTTAGTTTCTTTAAGCATAATACAGCGCTGCAAGATTTGGTGGCAACAGTTTGAAAAGTGATTCCGGCTTTTAATATTTCCAAAGAAAAATCGCAAAACGAAAACAATAGTCCTTCAGGGACAAAGCCTCTTTGGACTAAAAATGTGATAATTAAAGATATTGAATTTTATTTTGAACTTTTTTAATGCGGCCTTAACACCAATTATTTACAATTTTGTCGTTTTAGGTTTATATAAAAGAACCCCTTTCTTTTGGACATAAAGTGCGAATCAGCAATTTCGATAATAAATCTAATGAAAAATTGTAATATTCTTTTAATTTTCTTCAAATTAGCTAGAATTTGAATAACTGAGTTCTAGACAAGACTATGTATTTTACAGTTAGATATTTTCTTCTTTTTGACTGGAATATGAATAAATCATTTATAAAAATCTAATGTGTACACCACATGAATTCCTTGTACGGAATACTAAATTATATGCATTTTTTTCTGCGCTTCATTTAAATTTATTTCTTCGAATTTTATTAGACTCAGATTTTCCATTCAATTAATTTACTTCTCACTTCACGACAAGGCAAAAGTACATAACAACACAAAATATCTATATTACTAATTGAAAGATATAGAAAAACATAAAGCACCAAATACAGTTAAAACAATTAAAAAAATTGTTTTCACAATTAAAAATACAGTTTCTACGCAAAAACAAGCCATTAGGCCATCAGGCAAGAATGCAGATTTTTCAGTGGGCAAAACTGAAAGTTTGCATTTGGTCTCATTCGGCAAAAAGGCACTGAAGGTGTAGAAACTGACTTAATTTTTGTAGACGCTACGCTGAGTCAATATATGGGATAATCTAATAACTTCAATGATAATTCCAGAATGTATTTTCACAGACGATTCAGTATTTATCATTCAATTAATTCAGTTCTCACTTCGCGACAAGGCAAAAATGCATAAAAACTCAAAATACCTGTTTTCAAAATTACGAAGTAAATCTTAAACACTTATTTTCTGGAATAAATTCCAGAATGGATTAATTCGCAATAATAAAAGACGGCGTTATTTTTGTTGTTGCGAAGCTAACTTTCTCTAGAATGGCAACAAATCCATTATGCTTCTAAGTTTTAAATGTAAACAAATATGGCTGCTATGGCCAAACAAATTAGGCTTAGCCGCACTTAAACAGCTTTTAAACTATTGATAATTCTACAATTATAATATGCAGGTTAACTAAAAGCAGAAAAACCTTAAGCGGAAGGTAAAAACAACATAATTAAATCATTTTTAAAGCAAAAAATGCACAATTTACAAACATATAAGGATTAAGAAACTGAGATCACTGAGCCGAGTAACAAAGTGGATATATATATATATGTAATAATAAAACTCCATAGTCAAAAGTACTTATAAAACCCTAAGTTAA
>KK114310.1:0-76742 GCA_000611955.2 Stegodyphus mimosarum
AGAGGAGATAGAAAAGATTTAAATTAAAATAAACTTGGTTAGTTTAACTAAAACCTTACATGACTTCTAAATTAATAATGTTAAATTACTTGAAATACTAATTTAAAGAGTCATTAGGTTACTTTTTGAAGAAAATAGCAAAATGTGTGGTGCCTTCTCCGGGACTCGAACCTGGACTTCACGAGTGTGCTACTTTTACACAACGGAGATATGCTGAAGGGAGGAAGAAAGTACCTTATATACTCTCCCCTTTAAAGGGTGATTAGGGATTAGGAAACCCAATCTTCAAATCCTGGTGCTGGCGAATTATTGTCAACTACTTTTAGTTCGGGC
Organism: Stegodyphus mimosarum; assembly: GCA_000611955.2. Taxonomy (NCBI): domain Eukaryota; kingdom Metazoa; phylum Arthropoda; class Arachnida; order Araneae; family Eresidae; genus Stegodyphus; species Stegodyphus mimosarum. The sequence goes on from KK114310.1 coordinate 334, forward strand.
ACCTCGGTAGAGTAATTAGTTTATTTTTTGAAGCATAAGACAGAAAAATAAGCGATGTTCTGGCCAGCACTTCAACCTGAACCTCTCAAAGAAACTGTCAAAATATTTCCATTTCCTTTCGAGTGAAAATAGAAATTCTCACCAAAAGGTTAATACTTATTAAAAGTTTATGAAGCTGTAAAGGAAATACGTAAATATGTAAGACTAGATCTACGTTACTTGAGTCACAAATTCTTTTAACGATTGAAAAATTTTTTATTGTAATTCAAATCTTAAACCTAAATCAGAAACTCGTGAAAAATGTTATGGACAGGATAATTTGTTCTAAGCTTTTTGGCTTCTGTTGCAATCCTTTATAAAACTTCTTTTTATTTTCCAATACAAAAGTTTTTGCTCTAACAAAATGCTAATATGAGAACTATGATAATTTAAAATGTGATGAATAAAGAGAAAACCCATAAATAGTTCCTAGCAAACATTTAAACTGTTGAGGACTAAACATATGACTCTAATTTTCATTACAATAACATACGGATGTGAGACTATTAAATGAAAAGCTTTTGTGTTAAGTACGAAATTTTATTTGCCAGATTAATCTGAAAATGGTGGATGAAAGTGGTATACGTCATACGTTTTTTAGAATTAAACATTCAATAATTAAATTAATGCTCAGAGTAAATTTTATGGAAGTCTTAAAAGCAGTATTAAGAGTAAGCACTTAAGTGCACATCAAACCAGCATTTTATGGATTACAAAGAGAAGGTGATTGGATTTTTACGTTTACTAAAATTAATTATCTTAAATTTATTCGCCTTATTTTAAAAACACAGACACACTTCTTAACACCCTAGAAAAAAAAATTCAACGAATTCATTAAATTTTTATATCGAACATTTTAACAATTAATTAGCTAATTAACTTGTCGAAAGCTTAGATAGATCTCTCTATCCATATAAGATTTTTCAATCTAATGAAGATTTTAAAACTTTTTAAGGGATAGATTAAAGCTTTAACACATTTTAAATTCTCACCTTTTGTTTGCCATTTTGGAGCTTAAAAATATGATAATGGAAAACTACTTCATGGAAGCGAGTAATCAAACATAATAAACGTATTAAAACATAATAAAATTTAGGAGTTATAACTTTTTCTGCAACGAAGATTTTAGTCCGTTTGAAAGAGCCAAGAATGAATTATGTAACGAATGGTACGTTTATGCAAAAGCAAATGTATTGTACTCAAGTTTAGATTTCAAGTTGACAGCTTCTTATTCTTAAGATATCAGCTTAAGTTATCTAGATTCCTGTAAAGCACGCGAAGAGTATTCGAGTATCTTGAGCAGCAACAGGTGAGGGTGACAATGTCGTATTGACGTTAAACACTTGGAAAATCATAAAAACTCCCGTGCTTTACTCCAGGATATGAATCCAGATGGAATTATCAATTTCCTCTGACCTAATGCTCGGCTATTGGCAGGTGGGATTTGGAAGAATTACAGTTTCGAGGGTTAAGTCCCAATCAATCCAACATATAGATATATAATAACAACCGAATAAACTATAATATAAAACTTGCAGAGTGCAATTCAGGATTTTAGCGTGCATTTGATAATAGATTATAATTAAAATGTGTCTGAGAGTCCAAGTAAGATTATCGATTTTAAAGGCAAAGTTTGAAATATGGCATTGTATATAATGCCTAAAACTAGTCGACACTATATGAAACGATTCATATTTCATACATTTCCTACGCATTTTATACAGAACGAAAAATGAGAAACTGGCAAAGTATGAAATATATCTCCTATTCGTTTCAAAAATCAAGTGGCACTTGTCTTTTAACGCGCACTTCAGGCTCAGAATTTCCCATTTGCACTTTGCGGTCTGCTCGCGAGAGTCAAAATACGCAATTTTACTTATATTTATTCAACAAAAATTAACATGTTTTACTGTGCAGCATGAAAAGGTAGCAGCAAGCTCTAGTATTGGAGAGTCTCTAGACATGAAACAACAATTCGATGATGAAAAAAAAAACGGACGGGCAGTTCTATATTTATAGTTCTCCTTAGCCGATTGACGAAATTCAACTTGCGTTTTCATGTCTCAAAAGCGCAACTTAGGGCATATACTAAATTTATACATAGCATTGCTCTAACATAAGTATTCTGACACAAAATCGGATTTTTTTTTTAAATGACACACTTATTTTCCCATATTTCGATTCTACTACTCAAATTATGCTAAAGTGCGAAGTTATTATAAAATTTGCGAGAGTAGTTTTTAAAAAATTAGTTCTTAAAACTTTAGTTCCACAATTTTGATTGAAACACCACCCATGTACTATTCAAATAAAGGCAAGTGACTCGTCTATAAAAGGGACCAAGCGTCATTCTCAAAAAAGTGCGTTGTCTCTACTTCGGTACATTTCTTTATATTGTTAAAAATTGTGCTATCTATAAATAAAAGCGAGAACTCAGCACAGTATTATCACTTACGTTTGTTTCTTTTGCTATGATTTGTTGGTTCACTATCTTGTTGTATAAGATTTTTGTTTTGGAAAACTTCCAAGATTTAAATATATATATATATATATATATATGTACATTTTGCATTCTGTGCCATCAGGAACAATTAAAGCTCCTGTATTACCCGACCTATCCTTTAATTTTTTTTTTGTTCTCACCTCCATCAGGAACCGATGAATAGTCATTATTATACATTTCAAATCAACTATTTCAAAGTACCCTTCTTCAATGCTTGATAGTTTACACCTTCAGATTCATTATCGGATTGCTCACGTGAAAGATTTGCTATTTCCTCTGGAGTTAATATTTTTTGACGAGATATTTTTCACAATATATTCAACAAAACTGAGCAGTACGAGCATTTATTTATGAAGAAATTTGAGCAACGAAATAACTGCGAAAGGAATCATCGCAGATTTTAGGACAAGCGGCATAGTTTAAATTGATAACAAGGATCCTAATCAGCATGATAACAGAACAGACGTAGATTATGCCACTGCTATCTGCCTCACTATTACAGAAAAAACCGCTGATCAAATTAAATGTTAACGCATGACATTCTTCATTCGATGAGTAGGTGTTGGCCGTTAGTATAATTAATTGGTCCGAATCAGTTTGAGCTGTACCTTCGTGAGGACCTCTGGAGATGTAGCCAGTTAATTTACTGTAAATTTCCAGCCAGAAGGTTTAATCGATGAAACTCAGATTTTGTATTGTATTATTTAAGTTAGAAGCGGCAAGTAAAATAAATTTAAATTTTACAGTTTGTATATTATTTTGTTTCCAACGTCAGTCTAAGCAAATTACTCTCACATTAAAGGTAACATCTAAAAACTAATGGTTGATGGAAGTAAATAATTAGCTAGTAAACCATCTGTCAATTCTTATTTATAACAGGATGTGACACAAATATAATTAATGGATATAAAACTACTGTCTCTCAAAGCACCCACCACTGACTGTTCTCTTGGATGTCTCTCTATCATGGGTGATTGGTCACGGTTGAAATTAGCTACCTCAAAGTGATTAGAACTTTCTTTTACACGGAGATTCATCCAACGGCAGCAGGGGCTCGTAACTGTGCCATCAAGATAAAATCGGGCTGTATGTGTTGCAATGTATTCGTTTAGGTACGAGATTCGCAAGCTGCAGAACACTGATAGCTCCACCTCAGTTCGATTTAGGACGAACAGGCTGGCTGCATGGGCGTTTTCGTGCTTTTCCCCATTGAAACCTTAATAAGAGTCAATTTTGCCTTAGAAAATCCTCCAAGATCCCTAGGCAGATAGGTCTGGGATGCTTTTCCATTATCTAATAAATCAAAGCGTTTAGACACCAATTGGCGGTTTGGTAATTCAAATCTTGTTTCGTCAGCTTTAAGTCGCCTTCGTCAACAGCCAGAACACTCTTCTCTTAAAAACAGATTAAAATTCAGCTGCTGTCTGCGTTCACATTTTATTATTTCTTTTCCATTCCAAATTTTCAGAAAACTCACGTGATTAGATTTCTTTTATTGATTCACAGTACTCTGGCTCGGGTGACGGTAACATAACTCAAACAGTACTGTTTTAATTTTATGATTTTTTTTCCTTTTGTATATTTCTGGTACTCTTTTCATTTTATTCTGCAGTGATTTCATATTTTAATTTTCTTTTGGAAATTTTTAATTTATGACATTTACTGTTTTTATCTTTCGTAATGCAGACTACATATAAATAACTGTAAAATTTATCTTCTGTATATTTAAGGTAAAATTTTACATTTAAATGATAGCCTCTATTTCATTTTCCTATTCTCCCTTTCTATCCTATAAATCATAAAATAAAAATGATTCTGAATTGCGCTATTCTAAAATTAACATCTAAAAATTAGTCCTATTAAGTAAGTAAAGCAAATACCTATATAATTGCATACACAAAAATTGAAATTATTTTTCAACCCTTCCTTTCTACCAAAAGCAATAAAACCGAAATATTTTTCAAAAGTAAAAATGCGTAAATGTTATATCCATTTACTGAGAAATTAAATAAGTTTACCATTCTTACTCTTACATCAATAATATAATTTTCTATTTTATAACCCTTGGGCACTTAGAAGACATGCAATGTAAGCCTCATAGTGTTGTTAATATAAGAAATGTACACTAAACGTCTGGATGTGCACAGATTTACACTACACATACACTAAACATACTTGTCAGATTCTGTTTACTCAAGTTGTTCTCTAATTACGCTGAAATCAAGCTGTTCTTTAAAAATGCCACGAATGCATCTTCATTGAAAACTTTCTTGAGCCTTACATGAATGCTTTTGCATCTTCATCTTTTATGTACTTCATCTTTTATGCTTTTGCATCTTCATCTTTTATGTCCATCTTCTATTTATCTCTATCTGTCTCTCACACATACACTTACATATGCATACATGCATGTATACATAGTTCATTTTTTATGTTATTTCTTCACTGCACTGCACTTTTTCATTGATTCTAACTGTGACGGTTCAAGCAAACTTAGTCATTGTAAATGCTTCTCAAAGAAAATGGAAATTATTTAGTATTGATATATTTAAGCTTCATTTCTTTCAAAATGGAGAGCTGAAGCTTCGTTTTCATTCCTTTCATTGATATAAAGTACGCTACTCTTCCACTAAAACATTTGGAATGTTTCTTTGCTTTCCCAATAACGCTCGATAGCTCGACTCTCAACCGCTCATGCGAATAACCATTAATTCAAATTTTGGAATATGGAGCAGTGCTATCTGTGTGCTCTTCTCTTCCTTATCTGCAATTCCATTAGATGATATTTTAACCCCTTGGCCAACAGACGTTGAAAATGTTTTGGTGAAGTTCTTTCTCATCTGCAATTGCTTCCTTATTTCCTTTCTTTTTGATACTCTACATATATTTCTCTTTTTTGGCTACCGAACATCTGCAGTACCAGGCAGAGCCATTAAGAAGGTCCGATGACATCTTCTAACGTTCGATATCTTTTGGTTCCTTTATTTATCTGTTTTTCCTATCATTTTTGTTCCCGTAGTTTACGCATTTGTTTACGTTTTGCTTACTTTTTTCCCCCTTTTGCAAGTTCCTGATCGCTGGCCGCATTTATGATTGATGTTGATGTTTGCTCGATTACGAGGTTAGACCTAAACGTAACACAACAAAAGGCAAGCCTCCTGTCTGGTCCAATACAAATGGCTTCGAATGTGAGAATAAAAAATAAAAAAAAAGACATTCAGAGTGTTTCACAGCTTCGTCGCCATTTGCGGCTTATTCTTTTCCTGCATGTAAAAGGGCAGATGTCAGGGTTTATTATGCAGCACATATCTGAGCTTTATTACTTCTGTTATAGGCGTGAGAGCAATAAGATACATTTCTTTCATGTATGTAAGATGAATAAAAATACCAAACGTCTGGAAACAGCTGCTGTAGATTCTGTTAAACTACACGTAGATCTAAATGTACTTTTGGTCTAGAATAACTTCGCTGCTACTTTTCTCCTACAATAAATAATAATTAATAATAATTTTATGAACTCTCTTCGTGATTCTATTAATCTTCCCATTTACAAAAACATAAAGCATAAAATAATGCAAAATTCGATTACAGTTCTATGACTAATATAAAAAGCCGTTTCAATAAGAATTATGATTTCACACTATTAATAGTATATTAGCAAAGAAGTTATTAATTACTGATGGTCACATATAGTAAATAATAATATTTATTATTAATAAAATTTATTATTATTCACTACCAGAGCTATTTGAGCATTGATCTGTTCATGCAAGTTATATTTTTAACTAGTTAATTGATTTGCAGAAATAGAAATGTTGATTGTTGAAATAGAAAACTAGAAAAACTTGCATATCCCTACCGCGATTCCAACTCCGAATCTCCCATTTGCCAGCCGAACGTGCTTCCCAATTGTACCGCGATATGCGGTAGGGAAGAAGGAAATTTATCTAATTATCATTTACTTTAGAGGCGTAGGAAGAAAGAGACATAGGCGCATAGGAAGAAAGCCAAGAAAGCCTTACATAACGACTCTGATTAAAAAAGAAATAGACTATACCAATGTTTTAATTACGCGGGCTCAGACCTCGGACCTCTCAACCCAAGACTAGATAATTAGGACTATGGGAGCAACCTGCCTGTATTCCTTAAAAATGTTACTTTTGCATTTAATGTACAAGTCTAGGTCTCGAAAGACAGGGAGACTAATATTGACTCAGTAAAATCTTCAACGGCAGTGCGTTTTCTCTACACTTACTGATTGTATATATAAATTACATGTTTGTAATAAGCAGGTCCAAGCAATTGCAAGGACAACTTACGTTATCATCTCAACTTAGGTTTTCTGATGATATTATTCTTGGTATGGCATTTTTGCCTTTTTAACAGTAATAAATGTTGAACTCTTTATGTAAATACTAGAGAACAGATATTTGTATTTATGTGACCAGCTGTATGTTTGAATCTCTCCCTAGTGTTCAGCATTAAGTGCTCAATTATGTTGTTTTATAAAGTATGTGCATGTACTAAGATGATATATGGAATTAAATTAGGCAAGATCTGTTTTCTTAGTGATAATAACAGCTCAGCACTTTGTCTTCAAGTTTTAGGATTCAGATATCATTTTTACTCAGTATAGTATTATGCTGTGCTTTTCTATTTATGTTCACTTTAATGTATTCAAGTGTGTAGTTATTGCTTCTGTGAAAAAGTTATCATGTTTTTTTATTTTTTTTTGCACTTTAATATTGAGTTACTTTATGAGGTTCATAGCCGTCTATTCGGCTGCGTTTCTGGGGTAAGGCAGCAGAAAGTAGATGGTTTCTACCATCGACTCTCTGCCATCTACTCAGGGAGATGAGAGAGACTAAGGCTGTGAGACTAAGGCTAGATCAGTGGTCTTGCTTGGTGGCGCTCACTCACTCGCTCACTTTAAAGATGAATGGGGAAGATGAACGCAGCTGCCAAATCTAAGAATGATGGAACCTAGAAGTACACCACATTTTAGTTCGGGGCCATATGCGTAATCATCGGTTTTATTTTTGATAACATGAAAAAGCAGCAGTGCTCTTTTTGGGACTCTAACTCTAGATATAGTTCGATCGCCTCATCCGCGACCATGAGCGCAAACACGCATGCGCCATTCGGACCGAATTATTTTCAAAATAGGGTGGAAGGATGGAGACTTTCTTTCCGTCCAGAATATTTCTTTTCCGAGTAGAGAAGATTTTCACGTGACCTTTCATGTCGCAGCAAGTAATAACGTCCCTTTTGGACGAATCTATGTGTTTTGGCAGAATGCGATTGAGACGGTCGAACTATACCTAAGAAGACACGGGTCTCCTTCCTTTATCCTGTGCCTTCTCTCCGTTTTCAATTACATTCTCTCTCAATGTAAGGGCAACTGATGTAAAAATAATCCATTCGCTAAATCCATGTGATGATGAATTATGGTCCGCCGCATTTTATTCTGAAGCTACTTGTAGAATCATTCAGAGTTTTTTGAGCTTGAAACATGAGAAGATCAGCTGTGCTTTCTCCAGGATTCGAATTCTGAGCCTCTCGATTTCTAGCCGAAAGTGCTTCTAATCGCACCAAAAATGCATGCAATAAGAAAGCAAAAAAATTCCTCCCAATTAATCAATAAATTTTTGACCTTCTTGTATTCAGCGTATTTACTCATATTAATTATTTCCTTTGTATTCATTTTCCATACAAAATAAAATGTTTAAAAAAGTGTTGATAACAGGTTTTTCACTAAATATTTAATGATGTTCCTGACTACGATTGCATATATCGTCATATTAAAAAAAGTCGTAAATTTTATATAAATTCGATTATACAATTCAGTGCATTAGTGAAATACCAAAGTAAAGTCTTATTTATGTAGATCAAAACAAATCAATATTGGGGAAAAATTTCAAATTCGGAAAATTAATCTAATATTCATACGTTTATCCTTTTCTTTTGAAGATTTTCTATAATTAAGCCGTTTTTCATGCATTTACCTGCATAATCATTTCTACTTTCGCCGGTCCTTAGCAGGATGTAAATTAGCTATGCATAAAAAGTCTTGAAAGTTAGAGAGTGGAGGCTTTGGCAATGGCGTTGACCGTTATGCTATTTCCTCGCCTATTTCTCAGAATTGCGAATGCTTTCCACTAGCCTAGATGCTACTCAAATTAGTTTGAATACACATTTGACAGGTTTGAGCTTGTGAATCTCTAGACTTAAATTATCTTGACTGTCTTAATAAAAAGCATATTATTTAGTCTTATAGGAAGCATGATTCCTAATTTAAAAAATTAGTACTTGCGCTCTACAAATTTGAATTGTAACACACGTCTGAAAGCCTAAACATAAATTTGAATTTTTCTAGCCAATTTGACTAATTGAACACTGCTATTTAACGGTAGTTATACTTTGATAATTAATGTTCTGAAACAGTATTTCACAATGAATTTAAGGAAGTTCTGTGCCAAAAAAATGAATATTGGAACTCAATACGATACTGAAACAGTGATAATTAAATAAATAACAAATGATGGCATATATATTACAAATATGTTGGTTGATGCGAACAAGCATCCAAAACAAAATATATTTGTAAAGATAGTTCATCAAAAACGGAAGAGGTTACGAACAGCAAAGGAAATACGCTTGTTGATAATTTTCAATACATCGCCTATGTTCTGTAACCGATTGGATTTCATCATAATACGCCAGAAATTACACTAAGCAATAGCAAGCATTGAAAGCTATGCAAAGGACGAGATAGCGGTGAAAAATTTCCCTACTGATAATGAAAACAGCACGTGAGAATCCACCCGCCATTGTAATGCGAATTATATAAGCTCAATGGGATTTAATTCCGAAGCCTTGGTGGAAGACTCTGGCACTCAATAGAATGACTTTCTCTCTCAATGAGTCGTGTACCACTTCAATGGCATCTTGCATTGTTGGCCAGAAAACGGGAGCCTTAACTGGTAATTCCCTAGCGTAATTTCACGATATTGTACGTAATTTTGAAAAGCGTAGCTGACTCCTTTAACTTCTTGTCAGCCTCTTTATGTCTTTAAGTGTGAATTATCATTTCAAGCAACTAATTGAATTATAAAATCATAGCTGTAATTGAAAACGCAGATTTTAAACCAAACAAGTAAATGTTTATTGCTGCCATAATGAAATCTTCAAGGATAAAAGTCCAATGCTGCAAACTGAAATCAGTCATGTATAACTGATAATTTCATAAAATTGTGGATATTAACATGTTAATTTAAAATTGAAACTAGAGAGATTCGAACGTTTATGGTACTAAAATATTTTCATTCTAAACTAACCGCGTTTTGCTAATTGATTTAATTCCTATACTAATCTGCATTCATTTTAGGCCTATTATTATTCAAAATAATACGGGAGAATACGGATCAAATATCAAATACTCTGGATCCAGTACTTCAAGTCTCCAAGATGATTCTTTCCAGCGTCTGGGTACCTTTGACACTTTTGCCCAACTTTTTGCGGTTAGCATTTTGTCATTAGAGAGTTTTCATGTGCATTTTAAAATTTTTATAGAAATTTTCAGATTTACAAATTACTTATCCAATTTTCAATAATGATTCATTGTAGTGACAGGAGAAATGTTGCACCAGCATTTTCTTCAGTTACTGTATGGAGTTTTACTTATTTAATTCAGTGTTCAATCCTTGAACCCCACAAACACTAATAAGCGAATAATCGCTTAAGTGTGTGAATAGAGACGTAAGACGTATGAAGCTTTAACTACCGTTTATTTCTCACAATAAATATGATTCAATCAACTCTTAACTAAGAGTGTGCAGCAAAGCCTCCACTTGGGCTTGAACTTAAACGAATATGAAATTAAACTTAACTAAGCTTAACTAAAGCTAACTAAAAGAGATAGCCGAAGCTATCAAGATCCTAATGTAGTTAGCCCCTAAATCGTAATTAAATCGGCGAAGCTAAACAAGGCCTAAAGCATGGCCGAGCATAGCAATATCTTAGAGGGACGTAGCCAAAAGGCAAACGCGGGCTGGTTAGGACCTCAGACTCTCTTTCGAAGTCGCTGAAACATCGACTTAAATAATACTCATTGCTTATTTGCATTAACCGCGTTTCTGGAATAACGTTCTGGTAGAAAATTATAAGCTGAAACTAGAATAGACAGGAAAGATGCATAAACTTCAAATAACTGTTATTAAAATTAGGATAAACCTTACAATTGAAACTTAGCTCTGCTTCCTGACCACCGGCATAGTTCCATCTATATCTTATCTAAGTTATTATTTTACCTACTCTGCATTTGCTACCAACGGAACTTCATTGCTGATATTAGATAATATGCTTAAATCTTCTCTTTCATGCATTTTATATCATTACACTGCAATAATTACCCAAACATATCCTCCTAGTCTTTTCCGATTGATATTATGCCTGTCTAAACGACTATAACATTGTGACATAAAGATTTGGGGTTGTGAGTCATTGTTATTTTTGCTATCCTTATCGTAAGCAACATTAATATTACTCTATTAACATTGAATTTTATTAGCAAATCTCTAATGCAGTGCTTTATATTTTGCGACGAGCGTTAGATCAAAATTCAATTCATTTTCAGGCTACACTAGTCTTCGCATTTCATGAGATTGTGAGCTTGTAAGGTTTCTCCTTCAATCTCTTGACTCTTTTCGTGAGCATAAACTGTGAAACCTTATGTGGAGGACAGTGAGCAGATCTAGGCTATGTCCTTAGTGTTGAAAAACTACAAAGTCAGGAATGAGGGTTTAAAAGTGACCCTTTAATTCAAATATTTACAACTCTTCAAATCGAGAGTAAGCCACTACTTGGGCTGAACTAAAATAATATTAAACTAAAGTGTGTTAACAAATTCAATACCTAACTTAATTCTAAATAGGACGGCGAGGGAAGCTTAACTCTTAGTGAAATGCAATTATGCGAATTTCACTAGCAAACACTGGTAATTGCAAATTGCCTATGAAGGCGAACTTTCAGTAGACAGAGGAAATCTTTGCGCGCACAGCCTTACGGCGATAAATCCAAGGCTCTGTCTTTCCCTTCGTTAACTCCTGCCTTTTAACTGCTAACAGATATATGCGATTTGCATAAATATCTCACTCGCGCTAAATTCGGGCAGCAACTGAAACTTTGAGAATTCGATAGGAAAGTTCAAACTAAAAATAATTTGGTTAATTAAAATAATGAATGCTACAAGCTTATATCATAAAGCAGATACTGAAGTATCAAAAATGTTCTTTCTCAGACGAAAGCAATATTAATATTACTGTATCAAAACCCCTTTTATTAGTAAGTCTCCAATGACGGTGCTTTAAAGATTGTGATGTGTGTTAGATCAAAACTTTCCTTTTCAGGTTAGTTCAGTCATAAAAATAATAGTTATTCATCGTTTAATCATATTCAAGCTACACCAGTCTCTTTCCATTTAATGATACTGTAAACTAATATCATAAAGCATTAAGTCCGAAATAATAATACTGAAGTATCAAAAAGCTTGTTTTTATGACTGAATTTCAATTTTGCTAATCGGTGAAAGCAATTTAAGTGCTATATCTTATTGTAGGTACTGGCCATTTAAAAAAAATCAATTTTCAGAAGCTGGAGATAATTATTGTTGCTGCTGTTGACATTTTTTGGTGGTTGTCTCATATGGATCAGAGTCGCGCTAGTGAATATACAGGCTGACCCAAAAAGTCCGTTAACATTTGAAAGCTCAGAAGTTCACTGAATAATGTAGGGAGAGAGGTAAAAATTGATAGACATGCTTCAAAAGGTCATGGGGTGTTACTGAAAGCAAAAGAAAAGTTCTTAAATCGGCCAGCCGATTGCGCTCCGTATGACAACAAAAGCAATAATTAGCATTAAATAAAAACCGATTTTTACCGAAGACTGTGTTCTTTAAGACAAATGTTCAATATGTCAACTGTCATTGATCAACAATACCTGTAGTTGAGGGATAATGTTGCGAACAGTACTGTACAGCATATCTGCAGAAATGGTGAGAAACTGCCTTCTTATGTTGTATTTTTAGCATCCCTAATGACGTCGAACTATTGCCATAGGCTGGCTATTTCAGGTAACCCACAACCAATAATCACACGGATTGAGATCTGGGAGACTGACAGGACAAGCATAACGGATGTGGCGACTCAGCAAGCAAACCTCACCTCGCGACTGATGTAATAAAACCACATAACACCGTGACCAACACCTAGAGGCGAGGATAGAAATGTGACAAAGTCATGTAGGTACTGATTCTTTCTCTCTCATTACAGCTCAATTCATGCAAGATTCTCATGCGGCGTTACTGATGTTTTGCTATCCAGTGCCATATGTTGGCGCTTTTTTTCAATAAAACCCACGTCATTTCAAGCATGTGTGTAAATATTTACGTCTCTACCTACATTAGTCTGTAAATTGTTGAATTTTCAAATATTAACGGACTTTTGGGTCATCCTATATAATGCATTTTGGTACACAACTTTTCAGCATATGCCTCCCAGACGGTATAGTTGTAGAAAAGTCGACTGCCCCAAAGGGCCCGGGTTTGAATCTCGGAGAAAGCATGGATGTAAATTGCCTGTCCTCTCATAGGAGGTAGCGGTTTATGCCTATTAGGTGCCTCCATAATAAAATGACAAACGCTTCGGCCTTAGTAATGGCTAAAGCCTAAAAATGGCTATTATCCGTCATTTAAAAAAAGAAACTTTTCAGCAGATATTTAATCATGCATGTAAATGCGAATATTTTATGACGCTATTCTTGAACATAACAATAAGCTAAGCTAAGATATTGGGCATTCCCCTTTTCGTCAACTTAATGCCACTAAGTGTCCTCGCCCACCGCCGAACTAGGCCTAGGGGTTCAATCCCTGCCCCAGAACCTTGGAGGGATCGGCGTCAACGCACTTAGAGTAACTAGGACCCCAGGGCGACACTGGTCATTGATTTGCTATCTACCACTTGCTCGGGCTGCTGGTCGCAGAGGGCCATAATCATTACTCAGGAAGTCCGGGGCGTAACCCCCCCGACCTACTAGAACCGGCTGACATGCCACCAGATCCATGGGCTGGCCAATAAATGACCTTTCCTGGGCCTTCAGAACCACTAGGTTCGTAATTTGTATACCTTCGCGGCCGAGACTGCCCAGGTACAGATCCTAGCCAGAAGCTTCAGAGAGTTCCACCCGGGGGGAACATAACAATAAGCCTAAGCATTCCGAATGGGAAATTTTGGCCTGAAGTTTCACTGGCAAACTTTCCAAAACTTAGAAGCACCTAGCTAGATTTTTTTTTTTTGCAAAGCATTATGAAAGCAATCAAAGAAAGTTAAGAAATCTGAAGGCTTAAAATACTCTCTGAAATGAATATAAAGTTTGCTTTAGCATTAAAATACACCGGTTAGGTTTTCTTAATATATTTGAATTTTGAATTTATTCGATTAAAATAAAATTGATCAGGAATTTGTACGAAAGTCAGAGGATATATTGTCTATATTTCTCTGATTTGTCATCTACATGTATTAACAGGAGCATGTAATAGATCGAAAAATAGGGATTTAGTGGTGTTCCATTGCTGTTCACTAAATATGAAATTACAAGTTCGAAGTAGAAGTATCACCAAGTGACGAAATTACAAAACGCAATATCTATTACGGTCTTATCGATAATTGCATTAACAAACTGTAATATGCATTAATTTCACAGCCGTACACATAAGCGCGAAAATAAATATGTACCTAACTTTTTGATATCCTGAAAAATTCTCTTATTTGGAAGGAAGGTTTTATTGATAACTAACAAACACTGTAGTCAACGGAGAATATACCCACTGTATTACTTTGATCCAATTTGAGACATTTCTTACTTACATTTAAAATAGCTAGAAATAAGAGAAAGAACATAAAAATTAAAGAGCTAAAAACACTGCCTGTGATTATTTCCTATTGTTTCACTTTACACGTTGATGCAATTTACGAATCGGAAACTGAAAACAGAGATCTTTGAAGTCAAGTAAACTTATTTTACCTGCATGTTTATTCATTTATATTTTTTCTGAACGAATAACATTTTTCTTACAGTTTGTCTCTTCTGTTTTATTTTAAGAAAGTGTAGTGTGCATTCACAAAGAGCTCTTCTGATGTTTTATTTAAGACTTTAAGAAGCTAATGTTAATTTGTAATAAAGGATTTTTCATGCTTGAAGCTTTTTGTACAAAGAATTTCATTTTTTACAAAACGTAAGATTTTGTTCTTACGTTTCATGCTTCTTAAGAAACTGCAATTATCGTTTTTACCTTCCAAAAGTTCTTGTCTTTGCAAATTAGCTTTGTTAATGACATTAATTCTTCAATTTATGCTTGGAGAGCTATGCTTTGGAGTTCAACATCCGAAAGTTTCAGGCATAATTTTAGTTTCAATTTTTATCTCCATTTAGATATGCAGGCTAAAAGACCGCACTTAAATAGGACATACTTTAGGTAAATTTATGGAAAAAATGATTATCATAAATATTTGATAGACTGTACATTACTGTATAATAAACAAAGAAAAGAAAACGCTGTGAGGAAATAATGACTTAAATGTACAAAACACAAATTAGGACGTAAATTTCTCACAACTGTTAGTTTAAATGTAATTTATATTTCTGACACTTCAAATGATTTACATGTACCAGGTTATTCGTGAGATAAACAAATCTACATAAAAGCTATTAAACAAAAAGCCTTTCTCCTTCCCAAAAGTTATAAAACTGATTTAAAATGGATTCTGAAGAGATTTTTTCGTGGCGTCTACACGTACGTACGTACGTATGTACGTATGTATGTACCTCACATAACTCAAAAACCTCAGTAGCCTCAGAACGTTGAAATTTTATATATAGGGCTGCTATAACATGTAGATGTGCACCTCCTATATCTCCTATAACGCCTTCTTTTATTATTGTGAATTAAGCCATGCTTAATCTATTTTGGAATTTATTCGGGGAAATCAGTGTTTAAGATTTACTTCGTAATTTTTAATATAGATATTTTGAGTTCTTATGTATTTTGAACTTGTCGGGATGTGAGAATTGAATTAATTGAATTAGAAGTACTGAATCGTCTGTAAAAAACTGTTTCTTTTTATTCCAAAGAGGCAATGGGCATTTAATTATTTATTTTATTATTTATTAATTTATTAAGTATTTCGTTGTAGCATTTCGCGTTGATACACTAAAAGCGTTGTTTTCCTTTTCAAATTGTAGCCACCAAATATTATCGCCATGTATCATAGTTAGAGAAATTAAATAATGAATAATCTGTATAAATAAATGTACGCATGTTTTTCGCATTGTGATAAAAGAACGGTAACCAGAGCCATCCAATTTTGAATATTGAACATTTCCACCGAAATATGGGCATCTGGAAGCTCTAATTTGAAATTTGGTATTGGTTTTATTATAGGTTTCATATTTTGTAAAACGTTAACGAATTTTTGATTAGTAAACTCAAGAATTTCAAAGCGAGTAATGGCAATGTTGTGCAGAAATACATTTTTTATCTCCAGAGCGTGAGACTCTGTATCGGAAACTCTAAACATATGATAATTTTAAAATTACTTTGTGATATTGCTCTTGAAGTGAATTTTATAGTTTAAGTGCGAAAAACATGATATTTAATAAATAAAGGTAACACACAAAATGTGAAAAAACGCCCCTTTGGACATAGTTTAAAATCTGAAATTTTCAGATTTTTTTTTGTTCATTTCTTTTACACATCTTTTTAGATTTATTATAGTATTCGAATAGAAGATGTGGCAACAATTACATAATTCTTCAGATGATATACATAATTCTTGTGCATTCTGAGTTATAAAATGAATGAGATGTAACGCTGTTAAGTGAACCTAGCGCCATAGTGTCGCTGTGGCAAAGAAATATAGTGAATTTTAAAGAGTGCACTTATTCTATTGTGGTTTATACGCTAATGACGAAGTAGATTTAATTCAATCCAATAAGTTTAAATGAAATACGAGAAAAAATGCGTATAGTTTAATATTCCGTAGAAGGAAGTCATGTGGTACACACACTAGATTTTTAAACACGAGGATATATGATTTTAAATCTCGTTTTAGACGTCATAAAAGTTCAGTCTGTTATAGAAATTTTTTAAATTTTCGTGATCTACATTTTCTTTATTTTATATTTCTACATTATTTCGTAGTAAGCACCATTAAGCAATTTCGTAGAAAGCATTTTTGAGCACCATCCAATGCTAAAAAAATTAACGAGCTGCTGCTATAAATACGATTTTGCTCTGCCATGTATTGAAAAATAATTAATCAAACTCATTTGTTTCTATTGACACCGTAATTTCGAGCCTTATCAAATAACAAATTCAATGCATTGCTACTATGACAAAATAATTATACTGAAGAGTTAAAAAAATCTCATTTGCATGCTGTAGAGAAATATTTGTTACGAATCTCTTCATTAGAGGACAACAGTAAACTGTTTGTCTTGAAAACTGTTAGTTCCAAACCTAATCAAGTAATAAGTCCCCGAAATCAGAAAAGGGAGATACAGTGACAAGAATAAAGGCAAGTAGCAATGGCGCTTTGGGAAAACTGGGAATGTCGTGCAATGAATCGTTAATTCTAAGTAAATACGGATGATAGAATGATTGCTATGTTGTGCAAATATTGTTCGTACATCTTATCTATCAGTTTTGCAATAATATTTATTCCATCGAGTTAAATGCAATCTACATAATTCCCCGATGAGAATTTTATTAGAAATTTCTATTTTTTTATGATATTGAGCAATATAATTGCAAAAAGACGATAAATAATGTAGGAAAATTTACTATTAAAAGTAATCCATTGAGGGAATTTAAAAGCAAATAATATTCTTATTTTGTTGACCGTGTACAAATACTTTTTATGTATTTTTTTATTCATTTCGATACCTTTCCTAACAAAACAAAATGTCCTTTGAAAGAATTGTTATGGAATATCTACTGGTTTCTGACAATGATTCAGCCATTTCCATTACAAGAATTCGTACATCGTTTCACAGAAATTTAATGATTCAAATGAGAAAAATATTTAAGCTGTTAATGAAATGAGTAGAGAAGGGGGACCAAAAAAATCTAAAAGCTTTCGCATTTTACATTACGCCCAAAGGAGCGTTATTTTAATGTCTTATGGGTTATCTTTATTTATTAAATGTCATGTTCTTCGCACTTAAACCGTAAAATTCTGTTCAACAGCAATATCGCAAAATAATTTTAAAATGAGGCTATCTTTAGAATTTCCGATACACAGTCTCGCGCGCTGGAGATAATATTTTATTTATTTTTTCTCCTTTCAGTGTTCCGATTCCTCCCTTTGAAATCGTTGAGTTTGTTAATCAAATATTCAGTTATACAAAACGTGAAATCGATAATAAAACAAACTTCAAATTCGAAATTTGGGCTTATAGATGCCCATATTCGAGTGGAAATGTACGTTATTCAAAATTTGATGGCTCTAAGTACCGTCGTTTTATCATACTGCAAGAAGAATATATAAATTTATGCAGATTCTTCCAGGAAGAAATCACATATCTCTATTTTGTTAATGCTAATCCCTATTATGTATTAACCAGTAGATGAAGCTGTCAAGCTAGTGAATGTGTAAGGTTTTAGTTTAAACTAACAAAGTTTTATTTTAATTTGCCTTTCCTATCTGTTCTTATTTCCACTTCCGTTAAAATAAGCGCGCGTTTCAGCTTTATGCTAATTTGAAGTGGAGCCAAGTTTATATTTAAACGGTAGCGAGGAACTACTCAGTGTGAGAGAGCTTTTAGTCTCAGATCACGGCTGCTCTGTTTGACGTTCGCCTTACCAGCTAGTATTTTAATTCTAAGCCTTAGCGCTGTTACTCTATTAGTTATTGAAGTAAATCTAAGTGCGTTATTATTAGTTAAACCTTGCTACGCACCATTTAGCATAGAGGCCAACCTCGCGTTCATAGCTCTGTGAGCAACGGTTATTTAATTTCTATTTAAATTTAGTTTAAATTATTTGATTGTTCAGTTTAGACCCAAGTGCGGTCAATATTTTCTGTATCCCTCCCAAATTGGGAAGTGGCTGTATATAATTGTGGTTTAATAAAAGAGCATTTTAAATACTTCTTACGTGTAGTTCTACCACTTAACCACAGTTTTCTACCACAGAACATAGCTGCATTCAGCTCCCTGTTCAAGACCAGGACTTAGTGACTTCACGTATATGTTCGCCAAGAGTATGCACCGAACATTCAGTCCTGACAAATGTTGGAAATTGTTTGAATGCAAATACGCATTTGTTAAAGACACTCGCCAGGAACTGATAGATTGTGTCAATTATATGATTCAATTTTGATGCATATTGCAGGATCGCAGAGAGCCAGCTAGGCCTGGGTCTAACATTTAGCTGTTTAGCCCTGGTGCTAAGCTGTGAATCGATTTTATTTGCCAAATTAGTCCTTGAAAAAATTAAGGAACGGTCCCTTTGAATCTTTAAGGACTCCAGATTCGTTGCTATAGCAAAGCTTCCACTTCTCTCGTCCCAACTATTGTTGAATGGAATTGACTCTGTATTATATTTAGATAAATGGTACTGACTGCGTTTGTAGTGTCTTCCGTTTTACAACATTTGGGAATACGAGTGGTAGTTTGCTGAATGGTGAATGAACATATTCAGTTCATCTTTTTACACTTAGACTCCAAATTTAACCTGTATTAAACTTGTAGCGTAGGAGAAGAATAACACCATTCAGTAATTTTAATCGTTATTACTTTTATGATCGAGCACTCCAGAAAGAGTGAAATAGTCTGGAAAAGCGAATTGTTTCTTTAATTTTCAAATGAGTAACTCATCATTCCCTGTTAAATTATTTAAAAACTGTCACAAAACCAAAATGAAATGCAAGCAAAGAAGTAAAGCATGCTAAGCGATAATGAGAGACAACTCTTGAATGCCAAGAATCAACAATAAGCTGAAAGTTAAACTCATCCTCAAGTTCTATTTCTGCAACTAATTTTGATTCTAATACCGTTAATAATTTTGATTCGTACAGGTGAAATTAAAATCCCTCTTCAAAATCAAAAACAAAATGTATCATTTTGGCAAACAGTAGCGCAACTCACGAAGGAAAACCTGATTTTCTAGAAATTACTTTAGTCCAAGAGCAAAGTTCGTGTTTCCAAGATTTTTATTTGGCAATAAAATGTGTCTAGAAAATCTGAATGTATAAGATTATTTGAATACCATTGTTTGGCTTATTCATTGTTTGTCTGAAGATGGAGTGCTTGCAAATGTTGCGTTATTTTCGCAGCCAAGATATATGCAGACGAGTCAAACAATCACACTTTAGGACAATTAGTGAACGTCCCGTTTCGGAATGGGAGAAAATTAACGAAAAATTCAGCGAGCACAAATAAAAATATTCCTTTTATCTACTGATATTTTAAAAGATGCTCTTCCAGACCGCAAACAATCCATGGTTCACTCTGATATCGCCAGCGCTCATCAAGCTACAGAAAATCGGAAAAAGCTTATTCCTAGAATAACAACAGTGATCTTCTGTAGGAGAAATTGATTTCTATTCTGAGATTACCGTGATTCTGGGCAAATGACTATAAATAATGACAGTGTGGAAGCTTATCAGAATGAAGGAATCGTTAACCACATCAGTAGATTTCGAATAGATGCTAGAAATAACATATTAAAAATAGTTCAGAATCCGACAACAATGAAACAACACATATTTGAGAAAAATACAAAATGAAATAAATTATGGAAATAAAATTATTTTGGAGAAAAGTCGTTGAAAAACAGAAATGCGATAAAATGATTTTTATTTGTAGCTAATGAAACCGCAGATCGTTCTTAATAACAGCTAGTATCCGTTTAACAACAAGTAGCATCCGTTTGTAAGAGATATTTGAATGAGCTTGGAATCATATTAACAGAAAATATTTTACAATTCCTACCTCCAACGTCCTCTCGCAAAGATGCTCTGGTGATTGCCATTATAGGTAATTTAACATCCTAGATCTGAAATATGATAGATTAAGGTTATGATGGCTCCGTTGCCAAGTTAGGAAATACAAGAAGATGCATGTTAAAGTGAGAAAATATTTTAATCTTTATATGAAAAAGATTTTCTTTTATGAACTCTTCAAAAGGAAAGTCTATTTTGCAAGAAATTACATGAAATTTATACCCATCTTTAAGGAGAAAATTTCTGACAAGACTTTGTCCCCCTTGTTGGATAGATAGACACGAATATTATATTTACCATAGAATTACTAAAGCCTTTGTTTTATGCGCTATAAATAATAGGAGACTGACATGATTAAGCATGCATTTTCTGGGTTTATCTACATTAGCGTTCTGTAAAACATTCTGCTTGCGACTGCAATATTTTCAGCTGTAAAATATTTTCATGTACATTGTCATTAAGTATGATTTTACAATGGAAATCAAAAGATCTCTCTATTGCAATTTGGCAATATATAATATTTAAGGGAACAATAAGAAATTCGTGACAATTTCGAAAATAATTTTCAATATGTCTTGTTGTAACGAAACTTGCCTCCAAAAGACGTAGTTAATTAAGTTAGGGAAAAAAAACCTGAAAGCACTATGTTTAGTGCAGGTAGTAATCACCGTCCAAATCTATGTTTTTCTGTCAAAGGTTTGATAGTTTTTCAAAGATTTGGTGGTCGAGAGTCCAAAAACAGATCAACCTCATTCTCGACGTCCTGGGCAAAATGGAAATTAGCGCCAGCAAGATGTAGATTCAGATGTCAAAAATGTAGAAGTCTGAAGGTGCGATGTTAGGTCTATATGGTGCGTGTGGCTAAAGATCCCATTCGAGCCCGTACGAAGTCCAACCTGTGAATGCAGGCACACGTGGTCTTGCGTTATCTTGTGGAAAATTGCTCTTGTGGGCCGCAGCTCAGTTCAATAGTTTTCCTTGATAAAAGCGTCTACGCAGAATAGCATCTCGCTGCACATCTTATTGTTGCGGGTTTTGCCTTTTTCCAGATACTGTTTGTGGATAATACCACGACAGTCATACCAGATTATAGCATTGTCTTTTTGTTAACCAAATTGTACTTTGCCACGCTGCCGACGGGCTCAGGGCGCACAGACCAACCCTCCTTTCGAACTCTGTTTTTAAAGCGAATGCACGTTTCATCATAAGTGACCATCCGGTCCAGACGTTTGTCCTTAAGTACATATTTAAGCAGATTAGTGAATTCCCGAACACGTCGGTCCTTTTCTGCTTGAATCAGCTCATGCAGCACCTAGTGTTTCAACGTCCAGTTTATGCGATGCATAACGCGACTAATGGACATGACACTAACATCTAACTCCTTGGCAAACTCTCGAGTGGTTGCATACTGATCGTCTTCCACAATTTCTCGCAGGCGGGCCTCATCAACATCAGTAGGCGGGCCAGAGCACTGTGCTTCTTGAATGTCATAGTTCTTGTTTTTGAACTTTCGTTTCCAAACTTTCACAGCGTCATATGATACAACATTAGTAACTAAAATTGTAAACATGATCTGGTGATATTCTGTAGGAAGATATTCTCTGGAAGTAAATGATGGTTCTAATTTGGTAGCAAGGCAGTTCCATTAACAGACTCCTTGTGCTTAATGATAACTATATTCGTTTTGAAAATTTCACAGCACAGTGTTCTAGTACAAGTCTCGTTATTTCAAACGCAAAAATCTTTTGACAAAATATGATTAAACACGCTAACGCGAACTGTTTGCGCACACGATATTTGCGTGGGGGAACTTTCGTTAACATCCGATAATTTAGTCATAGTCGGGCAAGGTTTGGCAGCAAATAAATGAAGAATTTCAAAACTTTCTTCTTCGATTGGCAAACAAGTAACATATCGCCTTAATATTACATCCGAATCCTATTTTCGAAAATCAGTTCTTTATTATTATTGAATGTTGTGATTTTTCATTTAAAAGTATGTTTTATTGATCATATAGATATATTAAATTCCTTTAATATTATAACTACTCCCAAAATTAAACTCCATCTCTAATCTGAATATGAAATAAAACTCAAAATACTTTAAAATATATATGAATCTACTATGTAGAATTTTACTCCTGTATTTTAAATATTGATACCAGTTTTAGGAAAGAAATTTACATCAATAGCAAAATAATTTACACTCATGTCCATAAATTAAGGATAATTCGGAGTCACGCGGAAATCGAACTCTAAAATAAATATATCACCTGTAATATCACTATACACATCTTCAAGAAACATATGCAAATTTCAGGAAGTAACCAGATAACACCGATGGTACGTCACAATGACGAGAGTGTAAGAGAGTGATATATAAGGAATACAAGCAAAGAAGTAAAATTTTTCGCAGGCGCTTTATAAGCATTTCAGTGCAATAACCGAATAGTTATAACACAAAGGACGCATTTGGACGATTTTTTACGTGGTAGAATTATCGGCCGTCTGGAATGTGGGCGTACCCAACTGGAAGTATCAAACGAACTTGGAATTGCCCAGCGTGTCATCTCCAGGCTTTGGCAACAATTCCAAGATGATGTTAATGTGACTAGACGTTACAGCAGAGGTCGCTCCAGAGTTACAACGCCGAATGAGGACCGGTATTTGGCAGTTACTGCCAAAAGAAACAGGCGGAGCACAACCTCAGACCTGTCTCGTCAGCTCTTAGCCACTGGTACGACAACTTCAAGGCAGACCGTGTACAGACGCTTAGGGCAGATCGGTCTATATGTTCGTAGACCTGTCAGATGCGTTCCACTTACTGCAACTCACTGTCGCCTGCGATTAGCCTGGAGTAGAGAGCATGCATTGTGGACACCGGAATAGTGGGCTTGTGTGCTGTTTTCCGACGAGTCCAGGTTTAGCTTGCAGTCTGATTCTCGCCGGACGTCCATATGGAGAGCTCCTGATACCCGTTACCACCAAGAAAACATCATTGAACGACACCGTTACGGTGGTGCAGGAGTGCTCGTTTGGGGTGGAATTATTCTGGGCTCCAGAACTGACCTGCATGTTGAAATTGGAACCATGACAAGTTAAATCTATCTGAACCTCATTCTGGAACATCATGTACGTTTGTTTCGGGGCGCCGTGGGCGCACAATTTGTGTTTATGGATGACAACGCCCGTCCTCACCGTGCAAACATCGTAAGCGAATGCCTTCAATCGGAGGATATCACCCGTATGGACTGGCCAGCATTCTCACCGGACTTGAATCCGGTAGAGCACGTGTGGGACATGCTTGACCGAGGAGTTGCAGCCCATCAACCTCCTCCTACATGTCTACCGGAACTTCGGAGAGCATAGTTTTTGCGTGGTGTAATATCCGCCAAGATCAGATCGATAATTTGATACTCAGCATGCCTAGGCGTTGTACGTACTGTATTTCATCGTCTGGGAGACATACAATCTATTAACAATCATACCAACCATGTAATATTGGTTTTTTTGTAAATACTTTTTTTTGTAATTTGCTCCAGGGAGAAAAAGTCGCTAATTTTTTTAATATTATCAAACATATAGCATGTTTTTTTGCTCTTTACTTTTTGTTTAATAAATAAGCTTTACAAATAAGTGAAATTTGTTTTGCTTCTAAGTCTTCTTTGCCTGATTTTGCATTATCCTTAATTTATGGACATGAGTGTATATACAGTATAGAAGCTTCAAAGGCTTGCAGTAAGGAAATTTTTCTTAATATTTACCGACTTCTGAAAGTCTTAACCGTTTGACGCGCGGTGGGAGCGCCATGAATCCACCAATTTTCGAATATTTTTCTACTCTTCTTTCCGAAAATTTTGAGTGAAACCCGGTTACTACGATTGATTACTGATGTCTTACCTCTAAATAACGCAAAGTGACTGGAGAATTATACATTTTTTAGGTCTTAGTACTTCAAATCAGATGCGTTTTAAAATTTATTTTCAAGAGATAAAATAACTTCCTTTTATTATCATAAACAACTTTAAATTTCAAAAGTTATTTATCGCACATCATTATTTCTATTATAGTAAACAATAAAAATTGCAATAATTAAACTGCGTATATAAAAAACCTATGTATATTTATATTTATGTATATCAAAATATGTATGTTCGTGGTTTCAGGACGCGGCAACTGAGCCACTACACCATTGTGTCACAATGCTCCCAGTCTTCTACAGGCTCAATAGTCGCGCCTTGAAACCACTGCTTTTCACAATGGTGTTTGCTGCTTTTAAAATAGGAATGTGTATTTTTACCCGGATATAGATAAGGGGCTTTAAAAGCCAAGCGATATTTTATTACTAAACAATAAAAGTATCTGCCCAGTGAAAAGATCTTTCATTTCCAGAAGATTTTCTCTAAGCTCAACAGGCTTGCTAGTCAACACCTGTACTGCGAGTGAGTATTAGCTTTAAGCACACACACACACACACACACACACACACACACATATATATATATATATATATATAGATAGATAGATAGATAGATAGATAGACAGATATATTTATATATATACATATATATACCTATATAATAAATAACATAAAAATAAAGTTAATTATGAAAAAACCTATTTACGAAATTCGTACATTTTAAACGTGTTTAAATGGATTATATTCGTGGTATCTATATTAAAATGCATATTTAAAAGAAGATTATAAGGTATATCTCCCACATTCTTAGCGTGCCTTCGTGGGGTAATGGTCAGCACACTGAGCCGGTATTTCAGAGGTCCGTGGTTCGATTCCCAGCGAAGGAATTGCATATTTTTCATGTCTCCTGCTACTAAATAACCTAATGTCTCTACACTGGCGCCCGAACTAAAAGGGTTGTGGATGATGACTCTCCACACCCAGGATTTGGCGACTAGGTCCCCTAAAACCCTTGTCGCCCTTTAAAAAGAGGAGTATATAAGGTATATCTCCCATCCACATTCTTAGGTGCCTTCGTGGTGTAACGGTCAGCACACTGAGCCGGTATTTCAGAGGTCCGTGGTTCGATTCCCGGCGAAGGAATTGCATATTTTTCATGTCTCCTGCTACTAAATAACCTAATGTCTCTACAAGATGAAGTCAAAAACATACTTAAAAATGTGTAATGAATACTAATATATGATTCAGATCTAATTTAATGATGAAATAATTAAGTGTCATTGTATTGTTGATTAGCATTTACTAACTTTCATCATTACTAATATAATATTGCAACTGGATGCCTGTTATGCTCTTAAATAACCTGAAACAATTGCAGACGTATGAGTTTTAAATTAAATTCAATTTTTTAATGGTAAAATTATAAAAATTAAAAAATTGCGTAAAGGAAGTGTTGAGATTATGATGGTGATTAAATTCCAAAATTAATTTCTAATTACGCTATATTAACTCATCACAGAATAATTTTATAAAGTTTGCTTTATATGCTTTAATTATAATGACCTTGACAGACTTTATTTATAATGGCCTTTGATGACAACAATTTTTGTCTTCATTTGAAAGGAGTCAGCAGACAAGGGAACGGGTAAGTTGAGAATCGAGACATTTTACTTGTTAAATACTGTTTATGCTGCCGTTTCGTAGCACACTGTCTCAATTAATGCCTTCCGATTCGATGATAATTTTGATTTCCGCATTATAATCGTAATAAGGTAACTAGTAAGGTAGCTGGAAATACACGAAGAATAATATGTACTGTACTAGATAATGTTATGTGAAGTTTGCAGTAACTTTCAGTTAAAAAAACAGTAGACAAAAAATAAGCAAGAACTGTATTTCTTTAAACTGTGAATGTAAATAAGATTAAAGTGCAGAGAATCTCATAAAACTAAGTAGCATAATTTGTTACTTAAAGCTTTTTAAAGTCATGCAGGACAGCTTTAAGATAGACTGATGATTTTCTTACTAAACGAAGTTTAATAGATAAGAATTACAAATTTTAAACATGATACGAGTCAGAATCAAAATAAAGTAATATATCGGCAACCGCAAACACATAATTTTGATTCTTGTTTCAAAAATCTCTTTGCCTATGCTTAACGAAATTCTGTCACAGCCGCAACGCAAGCGTAGATGGGAAATGAAAATATTTCCGGAAAGCCAATTCATAGCGAGAAAAAGTGCATAACGTGACAAAGAAAATGTCAGATTCGCCATAATTAATTAACACGAATGAATGCAAATTTTCCGTCCGGCGGCAATTAGATTGAATTTTTAATCCTCTCCTCTGATCTAGATACATATTTTAGAGCAAAACCCGGCAGTATTTAATAAACCCTCTTTTTACTTTATCTTACGTATCGTGAGGCCATTGCGTTAGCATTTAGCATTTATTTTTTTTAATCCAAAAGGGACGTTACTCCCGAATGGGATGTTAGTCTCGAAACGGTATTTTACATCGGTTCACTATAAACGGCATATCACTTATCAGATTGTTGCCGCCAAATATCATTGCCTTGTATCATCTTTAAAGAAATTAAACAATAAAGAATTTGCATGAATGTAGTCAAGTTTCCCGCATTTTGAAAAAAAAAAAAAAAACAATGGCACTTAGAAACATCCAATTTTCGATTGCGTAGACCTCCACCCGAACCTGGAAGCCCGAAATTTGAATTTCGAATTCTTTTTGTGAAATGTTTTAGAATTTTTAACTGAATAAAGGACATATTTATGTGAATAAAATTCTATTTTATGCTTTTGAAATCTTACATTAATAATTAAGTATGTTCCTAATCATCACGTGTTAATTGTATAATGCAATGGATTCCAGGAATGCTTGTTATTCCTTAAAATGTGCTTTTCTCCTTATAACATGAAAAAGTGAAGCTATTAACTCGCTTTACGACTAACCATGTTGTATTGAAAGAACGGTTTCGACATTGTTTGATTGCGATTGATAACGATTGACAACGATTTCAAAGCAACAACGATTCTTTGACAACGATTTCAAAGCAACAACGATTCTTTGACAACGATTTCAAAGCGAGCAGTGGCAGCATTATGCGAAAAAAAATTATCTCTAGCGAGCGAGACTGTATCGGATATTCTAAAGATATACTGTTTTTAAATATTTTGTGATTATGCTGTTCAATCAAATTTGATTTGGGACAATGAATAACGCGAACACGAAAATCGTTAGTAATAAAAAGACAAAAAAAATGTTTTGTAAAGCAATGTTTGTAAGAAAACTGAACATTGATATAATAAACTGAGAAGAAACTTAAAAAAACAAAAAATCTGTACCAACACTTAACGCTGTATCGGGAATTTTAAATGTACGCTGCTATGCTGCTTTTAAAAGATATGCAATTTCACTTTTGAATTCTGTATGGCGTAAGTGCGCAGAAAATGGTGCTTAATAAGAAAGCTAAAAACACATACGCACAAAACAAATGGTTTAGTAGGAGTGTAACAGCCGACTGGTAGACTGCGAGCTCATCGTTTGCGGCGTCCGTTAAATTTTTTTTTTTTTAAATTTTATTTTATGTTGGAAGATTTTGGCAGTCTTTAAGTACAATGTATATAAACAGTCATTGAGATCTACATTATCTTACCTATTACCTAAGGTAGTGATCTCAAATTTAGAATGCATGCGGGCTAAATGCACAATCCGAAAACTCTGACGGAAAAGTTTTTTAAGCAAAATAAATAACAAAATATATTAACAAATTAAAAAAAAACTTTAAATAAATTTAAAATTTCACTTACTAAATATTTTCAAAACATGCATAAATAATAACACTATCGGCTCAATATAGAAAAATATAATGAGCTCAATATGGAACAATTCGAGTTTATTGCGATTATAACATTTTTCGAGAATAACATAGTCTAAAGACGCTTTACCTTTGATTTTTGACTTCAAAATTTAACTGTGCAATCATATATAACACATCTTTTCGAATCTTAACTAATAAAATTTGATGAATGAATTACTAAGACAAATAATGTAAATTCTTTCATGATGAGGAATTTTTTTATAAATTCATGGGATATTTAAATATGAAGATTGTGTTTTATTACTAGGGAAGTAATACAAATAATAAGTAAAAACTTAAAATAACTAAAATCGCAAGAATATTTTCTCAGCACCAGCACAGATTTTGGAAAAGAAACTTATTAACAGAAATAAAATAAATTAAAATTTGAAGATGCGATTTTCAAGCTTTCATTAAAGCAGTTTTTAAACGCCTATAAACATTGTTGACGATTTGACATTTTTATACCCTTTTCTGATTTATAAACGTTTTGGAGTAAACTGATGCTTGCAACGCCTTTTTTACATCTCCCTAAAAATTACATTTATACAATGTCTAAATGATGCTTCAAACTCTTTGGACACTTTATTCCCAGAATGTCTACTCTTAAGACAATATCTTCACGGGCTTAATCACTACATATTTTAATGATATTTCATGTTTGCTGGTTATATTATATGTAAT
The DNA here is from genome assembly GCA_000611955.2 of Stegodyphus mimosarum. Classification (NCBI taxonomy): domain Eukaryota; kingdom Metazoa; phylum Arthropoda; class Arachnida; order Araneae; family Eresidae; genus Stegodyphus; species Stegodyphus mimosarum. The sequence goes on from KK114310.1 coordinate 29,415, forward strand.
GGTAAAAAGATCTGAGCTCCTTTTAGATACACACATGTCAAGTATCAGTTCTGTCATATTTTAAAGATCTGTATCTGATCTATTATTTTATTGAATCTGGTATAATACAAGAACTAAGTTTAATTATTAACAGTGTATTGTTAATACATTTTTACTAAAATTAAAATTTAATGTATTGAATAGCCGAAGCAAATTCTTTAAATGAATTCCTTAATTATAGTGAGGGATAATAAGGTAGCAAATTTAAAGAAATCTCTTCTTTTAAGTTTGGATTTGAAATGTTTATAACTCTCCACGGTGTATTTCAATGTGTTTAACACCATATGAAACTCTTTTATTAAAGCTCACTTTCTCTGATATTCTTTCCCTGTTTTGAGCGGTATTGAATTTGATACCGGCCTAGCACATGGACTACTTATGGGGATATTTTCTTTATTTTTTAACATTTCTTAAATATGTATATTGCTCAATTATATCTTCTTTAACTTTATCTTACCATTAAGGCTTTGCTTTACAGGGGCCATTGTTTTTCAGTTCAATTTCATGTTGCACTATTAAGGTTACACCTGGTTTATCAGAAAATAAATCAATATAATTTATTATCAGGTTTCGTAGTTTCGTCCTGTTTTAAGTTTACATATGTCTCGGTTCAAAGACAGGTAGTTGTCTTCCTTCCTCATGCTTGGCTTGCGTCTGTAACTGAACAGTTGGTTCTTCGAAATTAATCTGTCCTCTGCCGCTTTAGGCAATTCCGTGTCTAATATAAATCAAACCTGTAATTTTTAACAACGAAACAAATTGGCTCGGGGTCTCAATTTTAATTTGAAGACTTAAGGTGGTCTTTCTTATACAGTTACAATGTTTACCTTGTGAGGCAATAACTTTTGTATTTTCTACACTAAAGATTCGACATCTTTCAAATGTTTTCACGAAAAAGGTTCTCAGAACAGAAATTTGCTTGCGCCCCTGTATCTTACAGGCCTCTGCTGGGACACCGTTTAGCAAATCCTGAATGACCTGAAAGGAATTTTTAAATATCACTCTATTTAATTGTATTTTAGATGGATTTCTATAGGAGCGTGTAACTGAACAGCATCATTCCATCAGTAGCCCGGATTAGTTTAACTGCCGCTTCTCCGCCTCTGGTTCTTATTTTTATCTTATGCCACACAATGTCGATCACCAAAATTTATTCTTTTATTCCAAGAGTCTCTCTCGCTGTTGAATCTCTGCTTGTTTTCTCCTGTCGCCTACAAAAAAATTAATTAAAAAGGGCCAGACCGTAATCCACAGTACGTGTATTTTCGGCCCCCCTACAACTTTCAAATTTGACCTCCAGCTCAAAATCTATTCGAAAGTGTTAGGGTTTGACAGTTCAATAAAATCCTGAATTTGGGGCAACAGTCGGGGCAAAATAATCTGAGTCACTTCATTACCGGGCCTTATCCCTACAGAAAATTAGGAATTTGATTTTTTTAAAAAACATAAATTCAGTCAACTCTTATGCCTTCCTTTCGTAGTTATTAGACAACTCGGCTTTTAGATTTGTTCTATCTTTGACCACTGGTAATGTTTTAACAAAAGAGGTTTTAAATGTTTCAAATATGTACGTCTCACTGCTTATTTCTCCTAATAAAAATTTACCGATGCCTTCGCACCAGCTTAAACCGTGCCCTCGTAGGACGGTGGTAGTTATCGTTATTCTTTGAAATACTTGAACTGGGTACAGTAAAAAGTGGTTGTTCAGTTGTTCAAAAGAAAAAACAAACAAGTGACAGATGTTCTACCATCAAATGTCATTGCATGTTTCATTGAGGCTCGCATTGTATCCACTAGGAAACCAATCCCTTCTGTAGTTTTAATATGAACCGCTGGGGTCTCTAAGATGGGCTGATCCTGGGACCATTGGTTCGGATTTATTTCGAGCGCCTAAATCAGATCTAGTTCTTCTTGGTTAATGTACACTGATACTGGACCTCCTTGAATGTTCGTATAGCGAATTAGAGCTCCAACTAGAGGATGAATACAACAGGGGAAGTGTATAAAAGACCCTTTTTTTGATCTGAGTTATTTATAGACGGTACAGTTTTATGTGTTTTCAATTTCACCAGCCATGTGTGGTGAGAATTCACTAAATTTAAAGGTAAGCTAGTAGTTCAAGAATACACCGATTAATTTAAATTATCAGGTTGGCTCAGAAACTTACACCGGCGTGATACGAACTTCGACTACAAGAATGTGAAGTTGGGATTCAAAATTTAAACAGCTGATATAAATAACAATGTACGTATTCAATAGCGAAACACGCTCTAAATTACCTTTTCGCTACTTCAGTTTAAATACACTCTCATTCACCCTAATTCACTCACATTCTGGCGAAGAAATGAAAAGGAAACAAGAAGTGATGGAAAGGCTAACAAATTAAAATAACTATTAGAAAAAAATAATATAAACCCTAATAAGATAAACGAGACTGTAATGTAATTTAGGCCTGGAAGATTGCTTGCGCACAACTGCTTAAATTTAACACTTCGCAGAAGAAAGATGGACACAATTTCATAATAACAGTCGAGAGATGGACTTAAGGTTTGGCCTGCAAAGACCCCCAGTGTTAAGTTTCCAGTAATTTGCGATGTTTTTATTTTTACTCTGTTGTATTCGAGTTTTACCAGGAGGATTTCAGCAGAGTCATCTTTTACCTAAGGTGGTTAGATCCGTCTCTTATATTATAGAAATTAATTTCATAACGGCATAATCATGTTCTTCACCCAACCTTATGTCTAAATATTTGGGGCTTTTTAGTGAAGCGATGAAGATGCCTACTGTCTTACTACCCTTTTTCCGACGTTGGCAAGTTTAAGATGATAAGTTTATGCCTATCTTTTTCCACATTCGTTAATCCAAAGTCCTTGCACTAGAAATGACAGTAGCGCTGTATTCTGCTAATCTTCATGGTTAACAAAGAAAATCTACCTACAGCATTATTGCATCTCCCTCAGCATTTTAACAAACTAAATTTCGGTAATGAATGTATGGTTCTGGATGTATTACACGGAGAAGCAAAGGACCTTTATTAGGATAAATAAATACTGCCATTTAATTTTTTTTAATTTCATTTTTGGATAATTAAGGTTTCCTCATTAAAACTTAGCTCATTATGCTTTTAAGAAATGAAAAATAGTTAAAAAAAATGTTGTGTCTGTAACAGATTTAGCAGTTAGGTCATAGCAAATTAATAAATCATATAAAATTTAAGTTTAATCCCAGTTAATATGCTAATTTAGATATTCTGATATTCGTATTTTAATTCGTTAATTTTTGAGAATTATTTACTTGTTGAATAAAGAATTTTTAATCAAAATTTTAACTTGCCATTTCATATCATATGATTCGCCATTAAAGTGTGAAGAGATACATTTTTATAATAATGAACACAGTTACCATTTAAAAAATGTGTTCTTCAGCTTCATATTTCTGACGAAATCCGTGTTTTGTGACGTGCTAATGTAAGTTTTTGAGGTATTAAAATTGCCATTTAATCAACGAAACGTTTTGAGATTGGCACTCTCATTAATTTAAATTCTTCTGTGTTCTTACAGCTTATAAGTTGACAAATGTTTGATAATGATACTACTACTTAAAAGGACCTGCTGTTTGCTAGGAAAATTGTCATTTAGTTTATTGATAATCTGAATTCAGCCCATTCTAAACCATACAATTAAAAATTATGTTTTAAAACGTCATTTAAATTGCTATTTTCATTAGGATTCCAATGTTTTGCTGCCAGCAAATAGTATCTTAGTTTGTCCAAAATATTATTAAATTATATGCATATATACTTGTAGATCCATTAAATATTTATTGTTTTTTTATTTGGTCGTTTATTCTAGTGCCCCTAAACCGATTATTTACAGTTTTTGTACAATGCACGTGCAGCTTTATTTTATGTTTTCTTTTTAATTAGGCTTATAACAGTAAATGCTTGGTTGTAAATCATTTGCAAGCTAGTGAAGTTAAATATTTTTATTTTAATTCTATCATTAACATAGCAATAGCTATTTAAATAATATTATAAGAATTTGTTTTTAGTTTGTATTGTTGTGTCGCAAATTCTTTATCGCAAAATTTAAGTGTTTTTATTCATTTAAGTAATCAATTATTTAAGTATTTTATTTGTATTTGTATTTGACATTTTTAAATTTGAAATTGTGAAGAGCGTAATGAATCTGTATATATTTGTAAAGTGTGTACTTAAAATCTTTAAGCAATTATTTTTCCTTCAACGGTTCAATTTTCTAACGCAGAAAGGGGAGCGTCTTTTAACAGATGTAACATCTGTGGGAATAGCCTTTTAAGATGACAGTTGCAACTTTGGGCAGTATATCGTTGTTCCCTTGTCTTTGTTACCAAGCAGTAAAAGTGGCGTTACTAATTGGTCTCCCGCTATTCACTTACGTTTCAGCTTTGTGAATGTTGCTTTGCTTATAGCTTCGGAAGAAAGGGAAAGGTTGTAATTGGATCTTGAAGGGACAGTTTTTCTACTTAGATTTTTCGCTTGTTATCACGGGGGGGCGAATTTTTAGTTTCCCGTTTTCGCAGGTGTTACTGTAGACAATGACTTTATTCTGATTCGTTTGTGGATTTGAATTGTTCGGTTAAATTATATTGAAAAGTCCCGGATTGGGAAGAATTTATTTTTATGTGTACCTTTTGGACGTATAATTGTGAGCAGGAGGAGAAACCGAATTTTCCTCGGTTGTTGCGCGCATTTTGAAGTCATTTTGGAGTCTGGAGTTTTTGGAGAAAGTTTTTGAGTTTGAATACAGAGAAAAGAATTAGCAGAGAGGGCCTTTGGCCCTGCGACCAAGCTTATCCTGGCTTGGGTGGCTTGCGCTTGCGTTCTGCGGACGGACTCGGCTTTTAGCTGAAGAGATTTGCGATGCTGGGCTGTGCTCGCCGGAATTTAGGAGATAAATTTTGATACAGAGAAGAGAATTAGCAGAGAGGGCTTTTGGCTCCGCTGCCGAGCTTTTGCCCTTGCGGGTGGCTTGAAGATGCAATGAACTTCGAATTTTCCGGAAATTGATGCGAGAGGTAGAGCATTGAAAATCGCAGCTGAAATACCTGAGTGTCATCTTGTATATTCCCTTGTTCCTACTTCAACTTTAATACTTCAGAATTTTTGATTGCCGATGATTGATAATTGATTCTTCATTATGGTTCTACAAGAGGTTATTTTTCTTGAACTTTATTTTGGATTCAAATTGATTACCTAGGACCAGTTCAATGGCGGAATCCATCTGCAGCCTATAGCTTCCTATGATGACGTCGCCTATGGCTTCTTATGATGGTAGATTCCGGTAGTTTACTGTGAGTTACTTAATATTTTTATTCCTAAGATTATAGTATTTTTTAAGTAGTTTAATTTAAACAAATCTTGCTTAATGTGGGGAGAAAGAGAAAAATTTATTTGAAAAAAAAGAAAGAAAAGGATTGTTTGTGTCTTAGAAGAATTAAAAATTATTGTCTAAAATACGAAATTTATGTTAACGGTAATTTCTATATTATTTTGTGTGAGAATTCAAGTTGAATAATTTATTTAATCTTTTAGTTATTCTAAGTAATCGCTATTATGTTAAACTGCAAAATTTTATCTTGATAAATGACTCTTGGAGAAATTTAATGTAGAATATTAATTGCATTTTGTATGTAAGGGTAGTCTGGCCAGCTCTCCCATAAATTTATCCCAGATATTAATAAATGAGTATGATTTTATATTATTACTTGAATTTGTGTTTTTTTTTATTTTATGTACGCAGTTGCTCTGTTCAGTCACTCCATTTGTTTGAGCCGGGAGGCTTTTAAGAAAACATGGAGATTTTGCTTGGGGTTATTGAAAAATGTTTATGCATTTTAGGGTACTCACAACATGCCCTGTTTTTAGCAAATATATACTAACCACTTATTAATGATTCTTGAATATGTTTTAAGATAGAATTTGTAATGACTTTTAGGTGCCAGGAAAGTTAGAACTAGAGCTTGATTTTTAGTAATGGAACTGATTGATTGGTGTCTGAATATTTCTTCTCTGGTGCTTATGAGGTTTTGCCATTTAATGAATATGAACTTGTTGTTCTTGAGTTTATTTTAAAATGAGTGAATTATAGAAATGCTTGGTTGAGATATAGTATTCAGTTTTACCGAATACCAGAGAAGATTTATTCCAGCTTCCTTTTCAGGTTAAGTTTTATTAAGAAGAATCTGCTTTGCCTTGCTATGTGTGAATTAATTGATTTAAGAAAAGTTATATTTAGTATTATTTTGAGTATAGTCCAATCAACCAGTTCCTTCTTCCGCTTCTAACTAGAAGAATTTTAGTAGTTATATTCATTTTAAGTTTTAGTTTGTCACGGCACTAGGGAGGTTGAATATGGGTTAAATTTAAAAATTAATAGTAACCCCGTAAGGTTTTAAGCTATTTAACAGTATATCTAGGAAAGTTTGAATGAAGATGTCAATTATAGGTAACCTTTCAAACCGCTTATTTCTTTAAACATTAGTTAATTTCTATTCAACTGCGTTCACAGGTACTATTGAAATTACACACGTTGCGCTTAATTTTGATCTTAGCCTAATAACGTGTATTTAGTTTCTTAGATACGTTTTATTTAGTTTCTGTTTTTCAATAGGATAGTTGCTGGTTGCTGGCTGTTGAAACCGATATTGTAAAACAATATTTAAAAAGAAATTGGTAAATGAATTAAGATGCTTTCTGAACCGTGATTGTATCAACATTTAAATATTTTCAGTAGGTCTGTGTTATCCTTATCATATATGACGTTGTCAGGAACTGAATTTCATTGCATAATTAGTTGAGAAAAATATTCTTTTTCAAACCACTAATCAGCGGTTTTTGTACTCATTGCAATATTTTCTAACTAAAGCCTTCCAGTATATTACAGCTAAGGCACTTAATTGCAAATTTTAGGAAGTCCCTTTCAACATGAACCCTAATGAATTTTTTACTATTTTCAACTAGCTCAAATGGAAAACATAGGAAAACAGTCTGGAAATTTTGCCAAACTATTGTTATGTCACTCTTTAATTATATTAAGACTCTACTGTACTCATGCATTAAAATTAACACGTTCGCTGCCAACCACTAGTTATCTTGTGCATCGAAGTTTATGTTTAGGCGCCAGCTATGAGTTAATTCGTAAAACGTTTTCTTTTACTTACGCCACATACAATCAAAATCGTGGTATTTTTATGTTCTTTAAAAATATCTGGCTTTGGAGATTATATAAAAAAACACACACACAATAATTGGCGTAATTCGAGATGTATTGCTTTGTATTTTTATCTCACAATTAATTAATCAAAATTTGTTCTTGTGGTGGAAACGCTTTTGAAAATGTCGTTCGGCAGCGAACATGTTAATTATACTATTCGCTTAAGGCACCTTTATGTGACGTATCACATATCACCTCCCTATCGTATTAAGTGAACACTAATAACAGTAGCTACTTAATAATGTGTTCCTGCATTAGTAATGATATGCATCGAGTAGTACATGAATAGTAGTATTTGCTAGTATGATAATTCGAGAGAGAAAATATAAAAAGCACATTCGACACTTCTGAGTTCAATAAACCCTTTTGAGTGTTCGTTTACTCACAAAGGAAATATAATGTAAATATCGACATAATGCTGTTTCCAAAAGCGCTCAAATAGGTCATCGTTTATATGGTTTCAATCTTTCACTTTCGATGTCCAATTAAGCCCATTGGTCTTTAATATCTTTGGAATTTGTCATACTACTACTTAATGTCGTATACGTCCCCTGGACACTCTGAATTTGGAAACACGTTTCGAACAAGCCATTTTTGTCACTACGATTTTTTATACCATCTTCTGAAATGAACTTTGAACGACCATCATTCCTGTAGGAGGAGGTTTGAGAAAACTGAATTTACCTTTTATTTGCAATGGGTAGACGACCTCTAAAAGTATAATATCTTTTATGTTGAAATTATTTTATCCAAAGTTAATCACTGAGACAGCTGCCTTATGCGCGGAGACTACGTTTTTAAAAATAAAGTAATATGCTACCATACAAGGGTTTTGCTCATTTCTTTCTTGAAAGCTCATTCAATTCCAACAAATGAGCGAGATACATATAGAACACATGATTATTATGAGCACTGGTAAACTGTTTCCAGGTTTGAATTCCTTTGTGGCTTTTCTCTATACTATTAAGTTGAGTTTGCAAAGGAAGTCTACAAAAGAGCATGTTTGAGTCAGTTACCCTTTATCTGTCTTATAAGAATACCTCTCTGGGGTCCACCTCGGCTTAGTGGAGGGGCGGCAATGTCCCCCTGAAGGGAGGGCGGCTAACGGGCCTACCACTGAGCTGCGGTTGGTCGGGTCAGGTCTGTGTGAATGCCACATACCGGTGATAGGTTGAACACGCCTTGGGACAAGATAATTCCAATCAATGTCTTATAAGAATACCTTGCCTAGATTGCAATAATTAAAACGGTATAATAATAGATTTTGTTTGTTTTAGAATGTGCGATCAAAAACGTTTGAAGTGTGCTCATTGAGAAAAGATTTCAGAGCAGATTTAATAAAGTCCTACTAATTAGAGGCAGTTTCGTTTCTGATACAAGTTAATGTGATTTAATACAAATTGTTCAAATAATACTTTCATTATTTCTAAATAAAAACAAAAAGGAATCTGCTACAAATCCGACATATTCTGTATAAAATCACATATTTTTATCATATAAATTTTTCTGCACGTGTGTTAGATTGAAACCTTCCCAAAAGTCAAATTAATATCGAAAAAGCAGAAAACGTGTGACACGGTGAACAAAGCTCAACCCTTCTATTTGAGTAACACCATTACAATATTACATGCAGCCACAAAGAAATAAAGTTTCGGTTAGGTGTAATTAACATAGAAAATGTGCCTTTCCTTTAGAATAATCTGTAAAGTGTATTACTTCGATTTTCTTTACATTGTAACCCAGAATAAAGGAGTGTAATTTAATTATAAGAAAAGGAGACCTAGTCTTCGAAATATAAAAGCAGACGCAAATTAATAAAGAAGATATTTTTTGTGCTTACTTGCAGAAGAGGAAAAAAAATAATGGGAGAGAGAAGAAGAATATAAATGGAAATGCTAATGCAAAGATCCTGAATATAACACAAAAATAGAAAGTTCTACTTACTTAATAGCAGTAAATAAAAAGTGTTAGCATTTAAAATCTCAAGTTAACACATTCAAGATTGAATATTATTTCTGAAAAAATAAAAGATTTTCTTGGATATTAAATTAACTGAGAGAAATAATATACATAGTCAGTACTGCACAATCAGCATGGTTCTCAAAGTTTTCTCCTTTTATTTATTACATTCACTTTTGACATTATTTCTTGATATTTTATTCTAATTAAAAGAGGAATATTTAAATCCCCTGAGTTATGTATAAAATTGTTATTATATAGCAATACCTCCAGATTATCAAAAGGAAATGCATCTCAGTTTTATGTGAGATATGCAGAACCATAACGACTTTTACGTTATATTAAATTTTAAAGCGAAAACTAAAGTTACTTTGAAATATGACTTTGTTATGTATAAGCAAAACGTTTTTAATATTTCATTTGAGAAAATTATTCCCTTTTCTAACCAATCGTTGTGACGAACTACATATTTTACGAAGAGGCATACTTATTATTAAATTAAAATCTCTTAAATATTTATTAGTTGTAAATAAGATAGTGAGTTAATTAGATAATTAATTGGAAATATAAATAACAAATATTTCACGTAACAATCTTATTCGGAAGCTAAAATTTATTGCAGTTAATCGTTTACCAGGTAATTTAGGTCTAAATTGATTCCCACTCATTTAAATGACGCCAATGATTAGAAAACTCTCTGAAAAATTATCTCGCCGACTATTAGAAGAACACCTCTGGGAAAAGGAGTGAAAAAGCTCTTTGAGGAAGTGCCAGAGAAACAAAGACGCGGCATCTGTTTCTATACAAATGGCCCGAAAGACATCAGCGTGTGCACAAAAAGATCAAATAAAACAGAACACAATAGAGCTAACTACACAATCTATCCCAGAGGCGAAGAATCCGGGAAAAGTGAGTTCGTTGCTACAACTACAAACTGGATTTTTTTTCTCTCTTCCTCTCTCTCTTTTCGGATCAGATAGATAACCCAACTCTATCTCATCCTCCTTCAAGTCCTCAACGGAATCCGGTTTTTGTTGATAGTTCTGATCAGATGGGCCGGGTAAATGAGGTGAATAATGATAGCGGTTCTTTGACTTCTTTCCTGTTTCGAGAAACCCGCTGGAAACTCGAACAATGCGTGGCATGATAAGAATGTTTCGATTCTTTAGAATGGTTGAAATTTGCATGAATTCTACGTGGCGAGTATCTAAGACTCTGGTCAAACCCAGAGGGCGTTCATCTGCTTAAATAAATTCAAACTGCATCTTGGAAGAGGATGGAAGCTACGTGGGTCGTTTTGAATAATTTATTACATATTTTTGCTCTAAATTTACATTTAAGAACTATTAGAAAATTTTAAAAAAGCATAACTTTTTATTTTATTTATCTATTTATTTACTTTTGTTTTGATTTTAGTTTATTTTTCTCGAATAGTCCACAGTTTCTGTAGCTTCCGTGGTAAGTACTAAGTATTTCCGCAGTAATAAGTAATTCCGTTATATTAGTTATTGAACGTAATATATTAGTTATATATTATTAATAATATTTTAGTAACGTAATATATTATTATGAATATATTGGTAATTTCCGTAATATATTAGTTATGGAACAGTAATATTAACCAAACATTTGCTGCACCAGTAAAATTACTTGAAATCTCTATTATGCTATAATGAAAATTAGCATCATGAAACTTAATTTCTGGAAAAGAAAGATATATAGAAAAACCAAGAAAAAACTTGTAGTTTAGTAACTGTAACTAATGTGCAACTAATCGTAATCTTCCTGGGCAAACGAAATACTATCTTTCATCACAAATGGATATTTCAACTATTTTAACCAAATGTGCCCAGTTTTGAAAAGATTCAATTTGCTGCTTAACTGTTTACTGTGTTTTCTCCAACGACTCAAAGCAGGGTATCTCTCATGGCGAGGAATTTACATTTGGATTCATATATAACACGGTTCGAAGCTTCTATTTATTTTTAGAACATTTTTTAATACAAAATAAACGTTATTCAATATATGATATAGATTTATGTAACTAAACTACATGCTTTTTAAATTCATTATTTTTTATTAATAATGTCGTGTATTCCTCCTCCCACCAACGTCCGAGCGGTAAAGTTGCTAAACACTGATAGTTCGGTCCAAACTGAGGTTGGAATCTTTTAAATGGACTAGCACCGGCGTTTTCGTAGATTTCTTCATGTGTAACTTGTATAAAAGATCTCCTTAGAAAGCACTCCACGAAGGCAACCCTCCCTTAAAGAACATAGCCTTCGAGTGCTTCGCCATAATCTAATAAACCAAACCAATCATCTTCGTTGACACCAGGAGACGATGGAACATGAAGCGATTCACGGAGTTGAAGATAGCCGATCCATGGCTTAATACAGCATGGGTTTGGAAGATAACGTATATTACTGAAGGAAAAACGTCAAAAGAATGTTTAAAGAAATACATGTTCATTTTCAGAGCTATGTTATCTGGGAAAATCAGAGTTTGTTTCAGTTTCAGTGAATATGTAGATTGTCAGCATTTTGTTCAACAATGTTTAATGAAAAGTTTTATATAGTACATTACATAGACCTAGACACGTGAATAAGTATCTCATGTGGAAATCATATGACTTCCCTGTACGGCCTATTAAATTATGAAAATTTTGCTGCATTTCATTTAAACCTACTTCCTGAAGTTTTATTAGGTATATATTTTTCGTCAAATCAATTCAGTTCTGTCTTCCCAGCAAAGCAAAATTACATAAATAATTCAAAACATCTTCATTAAAAATTGTGAAATACAGCAAATCTAAAACACCAAATGCAGTTAAAAACATTTTGACAGTTAAATTTAGAGTTACTACCTCAAAACAAGCAATTACACCAGAGGGCAGGAAGGCAAAGCTTTCGGTGCACAAATTGAAATTTAACTGTTGGTGCCACTGAGCAAAAATACACTTGGAGTTCTGTAACTGACTTAATGCAGATGCTGTGAAGTTAAAAAAATACACTGTTGCTGTAACTGACTTAATTCACTATTCAACAAATAGTTTCAAACGTAAACAAATGGCGACTTCGTTAGCCTTAGCGCCATTCAGACTTTTAAATTGTTGATAATTCTACAACTCTTGCAAGCATATTAATTAAAGGCATAAAAACCTTAATCAGAACATAAGAGGAACATAATTCAAAAACGTTTAAACCAAAAAATGCACAATTTACCAAGATATAAGAATAAAAATCTGAGCTCAAGGAGCTGGGTACCAGTGGGGGAATGCTATATATATGTAAACCAATAATTCATAATAATTTATAACAGGAAACTTTAGATATACCATCTCCTAGAAACAGAAATTCAATTTAAAATCATGAATTATAAAAAGAAAAGGAAATAGTCAGAATTTATATATATATACACGTTTGCAAAGGCCAGTGCATCGAAAAAGGGATGTGCAGAACTTGATGTTATAGCAGAACCATATATAAAATTTCAACATTCCATAGCTAATCGTTTTTGAGTTATGTGAGAGATATGTACATACGCGCAATGGACAAACATGACGAAAAATCTCTTCTCAGTCCATTTTAAATCTATTTTACAATCCTTTTTAGAAGAGAGAATCCTTTATTTTGTCCATAGGTACAGATGTCACGCAAAGGACTCGTTTAAGTGTACTCAGCGATTAAAACGGACATTTTCGTTGAACCTGAACTTTTTGTGATTACAATACTTCCTTTACTTCGTACAGGGAAGTAAAAGTATAAAATGGCATTCTCAAATGTGATATTATTGCGAGGTTTACCGCCACCATCAAAATATATTAACGACCAAATGTATTACAAGTGTAATTGTAAATAGCATAAAAAAGTACGGTAACCCTTAAAAACAATATTAGAACGTTCTAACTGACCAATCGGGGAATGCTCTGATCATATTTCAAATATGAAACTTACGCTACAAGTAGCATTATATATGCCATTGCTCTAGCAAGTGTATTTTGAAACAAAATCGAAATGTTTTCTGAAATTACGCGTCGATTGTTTTGCAGAATTGCATGGATATGAATATGGTGAAGTGTGGTGGACACCCATTGTTTAACTATTGGCAATGTGAGTGTTGTCCAGGCATACTGATTATCCAGATAATTAACACTCCACGGGCTTACTGGGGACCCTGCCAGGCGTTGCTTGCAATGCATTGTATTGGTCCGTACCACACCGAGGGCAGTGCCTTTTTTCTAAATTGATGTTAAATTGATGTTAACTGACCAATCGGGGAATGCTCTGATCATATTTCAAATATGAAACTTACGCTACAAGTAGCATTACATATGCCATTGCTCTAGCATGTGTATTTTGAAACAAAATCGAAATGTTTTCTGAAATTACGCGTCGATTGTTTTCCAGAATTGTATGGATATGAATATGGTGAAGTGTGGTGGACACCCATTGTTTAACCATTGGCAATGTGGGTGTTGTCCAGGCATACTGATTATCCAGATAATTAACACTCCACGGGCTTACTGGGGACCCTGCCAGGCGTTGCTTGCAATGCATTGTATTTATGCGTACCACACCGAGGACAGTGCCTTTTTTCTAAATTGATGTTTTCACTGTTGGTGCCTTTCGCACTTACATGCTACTGAGGAAGCTCCAGGTCTGATTACATATGATGTTTGAGGTAATATCTTTGTTATGGTACTCTATGCTGTGTTGAATAACTCAGTGAATTTTGTGGACATGAAGTTCATTATATTTATGATCTTTATAGATGGTTGTTCTTGCTAGCTTATCTTATAAAAGGAGTCATTACACTTTGTGAATTCAGGACTTTTAAATGATGTTCAGCTGTGAGGGAGCATTTAAATAAATAATGTGTGGTACTGCCTCTTTCTGCATATACACACTGGTCTTATGTTCCTCGTATAAAAGCACGTGGGAACAGAGGGGTATGCCTTAGTAAGAACCACGTCATTTCTGTTGTTATTGAACTAGGTGCTGTGCCTACGTTTTGGAACAATTTTTTTGAGAAGTCCATTTTACTTGTTCAACTTTTGCCACCAGTTCTGCCATTCGGGTTTAGATTTGTAACTTATGAGTTTTTAAGGTGCGAGCCGGGCCATGGCACTGATACATTTTGCGTTTTTTGAACCCCAGCTGCTTCTTTGACTAATAGTTAACAATACTACTGAATATTAAACATGCAACTGTTAACTAATAATGCACATGCTAATAATAAATAATGCAACTGACAATGGATAATATAATTGAAAGAAAAAGGTTACCCTGATTAATTGTTAATGATATTGTTTCCTAAGTGAAATAATTATGGAATGAGTACAGAGAAATAAAAATTTCACTGTACTCATTCTATAAGCCTTTTATATTGCAGTCTAAGTGTTTGTCAATTGAGGAGGTAGTTACAAACAGCTACGCTTAGACTCCTTAATGAGTACCATTATCAGAATAGCAATTACAAAGTTGATATTGAAGGGTTAATAAGATAACAATGAAATTTAAATGATTACTGGAAATTTATTGAAGCTGGTGATATTATTTTAGCTTGTGTTATTAGTTACAGATTTGTAACTGAGGGCATGTTATAAATATTTAATGAGTTATGGAATAATCCTACGCCACTTGTGGCTTCCCTTTTGACCTTTACTCTTTTATTTTTTATTTGTCTGGACTTTCAACGTCTTGTGGCCTTTTTAGGCAAATTTTGTCATTGAGCCGGTAAAGTTGCATTATTTGCAATAATTCGGCTATAAAATCACTGACTGACTGACTGAAATAATCCTACCTTGTTGTAGTATATCATCCGTGCTTCTCTGAGTTTGAGATCTAATCAATAATCCAATTCGCGCACACTTAGTAACTCTGAAACACATACTTGACACACTTATTTAAACAGTTAATTGTTATTTACACAGATTTTCCATTAGCAGGAACAATCTTATAATGTTGAAATTGAATTAAACTTAATATCTCGTCACTTGCTGAATTTCGAAAATTCTGTTTAAAGTTCGGGAAATTAAAAAGTAGGAAATAATCGCAACATATAAGCTAATGGACCGATTTTCTTGAAATTTTGAAAGTAATGTTCCTCAGTTTCTGCTATTTAAGATGGTCTTTGTTGGGAGGGTGTGCTTGAAGTCCAGATTTGTATGATGCATCTCTAATTACTGCGGAATAAAAATGAGACAGTTTTGTATCACCCGTTCCACTGTGCTTGCTGACGAAATTCAAACTGCGTTGTCCATGTCTTGAAAGCGGGACTTAGGATATATATTATTAGATTTATGTATAACATTGATCTAACATAGCTATTTTGATACAAAATAGGACTTTTTCTGAAGTAACATACCAGTTTTTGGTTTCATATTTCGATTCTATGATCGAAATTATGCTGAGATATAATGTTTCCTAAATTTTTGACAGAAATTTATGGAGAAATTTAAAATTTATCTTGGCGTATTTTTTTTCAGTTTGCATTTGGCGAACTTCTTAATTTACATCAAACTATTTTAATTTTCTTTTTTTCATTCTGCACGATTGGAAAAAAATTATCGTTCATAGTCACAAATAATTTTAACAAAGTGCGTAAGCCACATTTTCGTTATTATCGCTTACAACAAATACGCCAAACTTGAAAACTCGCCAAAATGCAAAATTCACGTATATCTTAGGATATTTTGAATACAAAACTCAAATTTTTTGCAGGTATGCATAGTAATCCATCTACGGTAAGAGGATGGCAAAAATGTTACAGCTTATAAAAATATTAAATTATACTCATTTTGCATTTCATTTAAACATATTGGATTGAATTAAATCTACTTCATCGATAGCGCATAAACCATAATAGAATAAATGCACTCTTTAAAATTCACTATATTTCTTTACCATAGCGACAATATGGCGCTAGGCTGACTTAATAGCGTTACATATCATTCAGTTTGTAAGTCAGAATGCACAAAAATTATGTATATCATTTGGAGAATTACCTAATCGTTGCCACATGCTCTATTCAAGTGCTATGATAAATCTAAAACCATGTGCAAAAGGAAGTAAACAAACAAACAAACAAAAAAAGAAACAGTTTTTCACAGACGATTCGGTATTTATTATTCAATTAATTCAGTTCTTACTTCTCGACAAGCAAAAAATACATAAACACTCAAAATAGCTGTATTAAAATTTACAAAGTAAATGTTAAACACTTATTTCCTCGAATAAATTCCAGAATGGATTATGCAAGATTTAATTCGGAATAATAAAAGAAAACGTTATATTTGTTGTCGCGAAGTTTCCGTAGATTGGCAACACATACACAATTCTTTTAAGTTTCAAATGTAAACAAATGTGGCTGTTATGTTAATAAAAAGAAGGCTTTGCCGCACTTAAACAACTTTTAAATTGTTGATAATTCTACAACTATAACATGCAGCTTAACTAAAGGCATAAAAACCTTAACCGGAAGAGAAGAACAATATAATTAAATCATTTTTAAAACAAAAATACATAATTTACAAACATATAGGAATAAAAAAAACTGAGCTCACTGAACCGCGAAATATTTTGGATGTATTTATACATAAATTTATATACTTTTGGTGCGGCCGATTGCAAATAAAATAGGAGGTGAGGTTTGCAAATAAAATAGGAGGTTGCAAATAAAATAGTTCATGTTATAGCAATCCTATATATAAAATTTCAACGTTCTGAGGCTACCCGTTTCTAAGTTACGGTATATATATACAAACATACATACGTGCGTACCTACGCACTTCATTTTAAATCAGATGTATAACTTTTTTGGGAAAAAACAGTCCTTTATCCTGTGCTTACTTATATATGTCACTCAAAAACATCGTTAAACTGCATTCGATAGCAGTCAAAATAGATATTTCCGTTGAAATATAATACCCGAAATTTTTCGCGATTACAATATTTCTCTTTTACTTCGTACAAGGAAGTAAAAATGGGCGAATTTCATTTTGAATGAACCATAATTTCAAAATATGAAAGGAAGAATCAAATCCGTTTAGTAAAATAAAGAGGAATTGCTAAATATATAGCAAATTTAATTAACACTGACGAGATAAAATTTTCAGAGCTAACATGAATAACGCGAGCTGAATTTCGTCAAGCGGCCCAGTAGAAAGGGAGATATAGAACTGTCGCCTTTTTTTTTTTTGGTCCAAAAGAGCTTTGTCGCTGAATTACTAATAATTTCGTTTTGGCATTTAGCGTTGATTCACTATAAATGTCCGATTCACTTTTCAAATTGTTGCCACCAAACATTATCGCCCTGTATAATATTTGAAGAAATTAAATAATGAAAAATCTGCTTAAATATATGTATGTTTCTCTCATTGTGATAAAAGAACGGTACCTAGAGCCACCCAATTTTGAATAACGTACGTTTTTACCCGAACATGGGCATCAGGAAGCCCAAATTTGGAATTTGGAATTTGTTTTATTATCTATTTCCGTTTTTGTAAAACTTTAACGAATTTTTGATTAACAAAATCAACGACTTAAAGCGTGCATTAGAAACACTCCACGGGGGGGGGGAATAAAAAAAATATAGTTTGATCTCCAGGGCGCGGAAGTGTGTATCGGAAATTCTAAAGATATGCTCATTTTAAAATTATTTTGCGATACTGATGTTGAACTCAATTTTATGGTTTAAGTGCGAAGAACATGTTATTTAATAAATAAAGGTAACGCACAAAACGTTAATAAAAAGCCTCTTTGGGCGTAATTTTTTTGCGCCGTGTACAAAC
Organism: Stegodyphus mimosarum; assembly: GCA_000611955.2. Lineage (NCBI taxonomy): Eukaryota > Metazoa > Arthropoda > Arachnida > Araneae > Eresidae > Stegodyphus > Stegodyphus mimosarum. The sequence goes on from KK114310.1 coordinate 47,460, forward strand.
GCCAAATTTTGTAAAAATCACGCAAACCATTTCGGATTATTTCCATTTAAAATTTGGCTCCAGTTTTGCACCTGGCGGGGAAAAACCTTTGGCAGTCTTCTAATTTAAGTTAACACTGTTTATTTTTTCTTTGTTTACATCAACGAAAGCATACATATTAAGATTTCTACGGTTTCAAAACTCAAGTTTTTAATTCTGCGCTGAGGTTTAGTTCTTTAACGTTGTATATTTTTTAAGTATTTAAGATATCAGCAAATACTTAAATTCTGTTCTAAAAACAGAAATTTCTTTACAACTTTATTCATTTGGGAATAAAATTTTATATTTACGATCGTATAGTTTATTAAATATTTATATTTTGAATTTAATGTGAACGTTTGGAAAATTTTGCAACGAATTAGTACTTAATTTTTGCTAACAAAATGATGTGGGATTTTAAAGCAGGTTTATTGTGATCTGAGAGTACCTGTAATTAGATTAAAAATCGCAGGATAATAGTTATAATTCATATATAAAATTCAAATAAATGGTCAATTGTGCGACTGTTTGTTAATGTTAATAAATGTTTTAGGCAATTAATTTGGAATATTCATTAATTATTGTTTGGATAGTTGCTTAAACTAATTCAAAATTCGCAGTAACATATGTTTCTTAAATCAGCAAAATGTAAGAGGAGAATTTGTCTAATATTAATTCTGAAGAGTAACAAAAAATATAATGCTGAATAATTAAATATTAAAAAGCATCATGCTTGAAAATCAGTAAAATAAATGTGCTTTTAAATTACTCCTGAAAATTAGGCATAAATAAAGTGTTTCCACTGAGGAGAAAAATTGAGGAAATTTCGCCTAACTAAGATGGGATTTTACTTTATTTCTAAACACTTCAATTCTAAAAAATTATTTGAATTTTAGTGTTTATAATGAAGAATTTAATCTATTGTACTGTAAAGAGGCCTTGTATAATTAAAAAAAGAACTAAGAATATTTGATTTAATATCATCAAGTATGCAGAAGAATACCATAATCTATGTAAGAAATGGTCTTAGACATAATGAAATAGGAAACCTTTAAATTCATTCATACGGAATTATTACACACAGACTAAATGGAAAATTTATACTTACATTTTATGCATACAAATGCAACAGAAAAAGGAATTTAAAGAGCTCAAAACAATTAAACATATTTAAACAGGTAAAGATGCTACATAATTTTTATTTATAAAGTTTTGCTACGCAAAGATGCTACTGCGTGATTCTTCTCATTTAGAGGTGTTATATTGATCCTTAAAAATAAATCCCTCTGAAGCTTACGTGATAACAAGGTAATTGAAAATAAATATTCCATTAGCAATTTTTTCAAATAAACACATTATATTATTATGTATTTTGCTTTAAACGAAATTCATTATTACGTTTTGCTCGTTAGACAAAATTAATGTTTGGAATATCGAAAATATACTGAAAAGAAATATCAGTAAAAATAGTTCGTAAAAGATTTCTTATAATCCCTTGCATATTGGCAGGGAAAAGAAATATTATAAATAGGATTCGAATTCTTTGATTTTATAATTTAGAAAACTCCTTTTTCAAAAGAAAAATGAATGGGGAATATTACGATTAAACTTGTGAATAACAGAATAGTATGCAATTAAATATGAAGAATGTTTTAGAGATTAACAATAATATTTGATATTTATAATATACATCTAATACAAATATTTATAATATATATAATCTTTACATGTAAGGTTAAGATTTTATTAAACAATATAAAATATTTTCATTATATGTACATTTAGGTTCATTTTGTAAGCCTCTAACAACTTTCTTTGGTATTATATACATAATATTATAAATATATATATATATATATTAATATATACGTTAATAAAAATAAATTCATTGTAAAATACCTGGCACTAAATATAAACTGCGAGATCAAAATACAGAATGTTTCAGCAAATAGTTTACAAACTTTCAGGTGAGATAGAGTACACCTAGGCGATGGAAAATCACACTGTAATGCATGGTTGCAAAGGCTTTCCTGGCGCGGTAGTGAAAGCACAAAACGCAAGAAAGGAACAATATGAACAGGGTGAGGAAAACTGTTTATTATTCTTAATACAAAAATGCACAACTATGGGCATCAAAGAAGGTGTTCAAAATTACGATCCGAAACACAAACACAGACTTCACATCTCCGGCACATGGAAGATTTGATGCTCTGGAAAACACCCAGCATGTTCCGGCCTTCTCCAATGGTTGCCACAAAACGTGCAACCTGTTCCTCAGCGTTTACACGAGTGCTTTCACGTATGCCAGACAAAGTAGTCAATACTGGTGAGGATTGGCGATCTTGCTGACCAAGGCATCGGACAACTCCGAAGATTTCATTTTCAGGATGAGTTTCTAATGTAGTTATTTCGAACTTCTTTGATGTCAATTGTCTATTTCTGCTCTTATTTCTTAGTTTCCACTGCACTAAGCATAATAAACATATGTTCTCACACTGTTCGTGTCCTTCATTGTGTTTTGTGTCGTCACTACTGCTCCAGGTAAGCATTTCCGACTATGCATTGCTTTGTGTTTTCCCACCGTCTAAGTGCACTTTATCTATCCTGAAAGCTTGTAATCGATTTGTTGAAGCATTCTGTATTACTTTTTAATATGCGATCACTAATGATTTCTGTGTGCGAAATTGTAGATTCTGTGTGGCAATTTTTTTTGTAGATGGCTTTATCTAAACGGTGATTTGAAAACTGTATAGTTCCTTCGTTTGTAATTGCGAATCAATTTAACGAATGCAATTTAACGATGTTTTTGAGTGACATTCGTACGTAAGAACCGAATAAAGGGACTCTTAAAAAAATTATTTAAAATGCATTCTGAAGAGATTTTTTCGTGGCATCTGTACGTACGTACGTATGTATGTATCTTGCATAACTCAAAACGGGTAGCCTCAGAACATTGAAATTGTGAATATAGGTCTGATATAGCATTAAATGTGCACCTCCTATTTTGGTTGCAATCGGCCTCACCAAAAATATATAAATTTATGTATATATATATATATATCCACTCTGTTACTCTGGTCAGTGAGCTCAGTTTTTTATTCTGATATGTTGCTAAATTGCGCATTTTTTGATTTACAATGATTGAATTCAGTTGTTCTTATCTTCCGGTAAAGACTTTTATATCTTTAGTAAATCTGCCTGTAAGATTTGCAGTATTATCAACAATTTAAATGTTGCGTAAGGCCGCCTAAGCCTAACCATTTTTTCCACGGCAGCCACATTTCCTTACGTTTGAAACTTATGGAATAGTAGGGGAATATTGGATTTGTTGCCAATCTAGAGAAACTACACTTCGCAACAACAAGGATAACGTCTTCTTTTATTATTGAGAATTAAATCATGCTTAATCCATTCTGGAATTTTTTCCAGGAAATATGTGTTTAAGATTTACTTCGTAATTTTTAATATAAATATTTTGAGCTTTTAATGTATTTTTGCTTTCTCGCGAAGAGAGAACTGAATTAATTGAATGAGAATTACTGTTATGTCTGTGAAAAACTGTTTCTTTTTTTGTGTTTTTTAAATTTCTTTTATACCTCGTTTTAGATTTATTATAGTATTTGAATGGAACACGTAGCAAAGATTAGATAGCTCTTTAGATAATATACATAATTTTTGTGCATTCTGAATTATAAAATGAATAAGATGTAACGACGCTAGTGAACCTAGCCCCAGAGTGTATCTATGGTTAACAAATATAGTGAATTTTAAAGTGTGTATTTATACTATTGTGGTTTATGCGCTATCGACGAAGTAAATTTAGTTCAATCCAATATGTTTAAATGAAATTCAAAATGCGTAATTTAGTATTCCGTGCAAGGAAGTCATGTGATGTACACATCAGACTTTTTTATCAAAATCCAGAAAGGTTTGCAAAATCAGATCTTCAGTATGTGCCGTTTGTTCCTGAAATATGTCTTCTGCTTTTGGTTATCGAGGTTTAAATTGCAGTCGGTAATAGCGTTCGAAATTGTAATCCCAAACAGCAACTCTAAAGCGTTAATTAAGCTTGAGATTCTGATAGTTTTTGTGTTGAGTGTTTGCAAAAAACTCAGCATCTATTCATCGTAAAGTGGAAGGCTGAAGATAGATTTTTGTCTGGCTACGAAAACATTTCAGAGTAACCACGAATATAAAGGCAAAATAAAATTTCCATGATGAATCCTGCGTAGTCGTTAACTCTCTATGTTTCGGACGAGGCGCGAGGGTCCGTGCAGTCAGTGAGAAATGATAAACTATGTTACATCATTTTTTCGGACGCAGCGGTGAGTTTCACAAATTAGTTCATTTTTTAAAGCAAGAAAATTGTTTGCGAATATCTGACTTCCCTGAAGAATCCATAATTTGTATAGCATATTTTCCTTTACCAATAATATAAATGAGGCTTTAGCATTTTTCTGTAATTTCCAGCACTTCTTTATAGAAGATTTCTCTGTTTGAAAATTTAATCCTTTGCAAAAATCCCCCAGTCCTTTAGCCAAGTAAGTTGTTATAATTATTGTTTTAATTTACTTGTTTAATAAGGTTGTTTATTTTTTTAAGTTAATATCTCAAGTAGAGAGCTAATAAACTTGATTTTATTCAATGTTCTTGTCTGCATGAACTTCATCAATCACTTACTTCACGAAACCCCGTGACACGGGATTCATTGGCACCTGGTAAACATAACGCGTAGCTTTAAAGGAAATTCGGCGCAGTTGAGCTCTTGAAAGTTGATTCATATGGTGGCATTTCGAAGCGGAAAAAAAGGTTTCTCTGAACTGAACTTATCACAAGAGTTCTCTAAACTTGAATATGATACTATTCTCGATACAGGGTACAACAAAGAAGAGATTGGAGCTCTCTATTTGCATGAAATTGATATCCAGTATTCTCTGATCTAAAAAAAGTAGTTAAAAGTATACAGCGGCTGCAGGAATACGATACTGGAATTCAACATTGTAAATGAACTTCACCTGGAAATGCTGGTGCACTTTCAAGACATCACTGCTCAGAAAAGTGCACACAATGTTCAATGTCAAGTAAAAATATGGCTTAGAAGTCCCAAATCTGAAACAACAAATGAGAAATGTCCAAATGTATAGTTAGAAACTGATATAATAATGCAGTTGATAGAAACCGCAAGTGAAAACACAAATGACAAGAAATGACACTCTTTTGTCCTACGATAAAAAAACAATACATTTTATCGGATTTACTTCACCAGAGAGGAACAGTTCTCTACCGCAAAACTAGAAGTTCATGAATTAAAAAAATAGATAACAAAGTATGTTATCCAAATCTTAAGTCCTAATATCAAAATTCCAAAGTTTTTCTAGTAGAAGTACGAAATGCGAGTGCTTCCTCTCTGAGAAGACCAAAGCTGATGCAGAAACGTTTTACAAGTTCTGTGATGCGTGTGGTGTCCCAAAACGTCCCGGACAAGTGTATGAACATTGTTATTTTACTAGAACCTAGGAAACCATTAAAAACATGTGTACATTTTAGCTGTGTCAATTTAAATGGTCGAATCTCCATGACATTGATCATAAAAGAGTTTAAAACATTACAGCACTTCTATTGCAAAATTTCATTTTCTGATTTTCAGTACCTCATTTTATTCTCTCTGACTGAAGAAACAATTCACAGCTACCAGATTTAAAGAACTGTGTAAAGTTCTCTGTTCAGAAAAGTTCGAGTAACTGCTTTGCACCCTCATTTGGGCAATAAGGTGGAGTTATTTGATCAAATAATATTGAAATGTCTCTCCCTAGTTCCATTGCGAAGTCAGAAGCCCTGCGACTCCAAACCTATCATTAGTTTTGCTATCGCATTGCTCGCTAATGTTCAGGAGAGATCTAAAGTGTCTGCGTTATAAATTATTTTGGCTGTCTTCGTCTGACGTGTGATCACTTTTCGGAGGACCGCCAGGACTTTATTCGCCTGAGCAGTTCCTGGCCAATCGCAGAAGGATTTATAAATCATTCATTAGTTCGCTGGGGAAAGAATCAAGGCAGTAACCTAGGATGAAGGCAAAATACAAAGAAATTCATGAAACGAGATCACATCTTACTGTGTGAAGCCCAATTGTCGTCTAGGTATCTCACGCAACCAGCAGATTGGCATAGAGGGGATCTTCAGTGTCTTCAAGAGAACTGAATGGTAAGCTGATATGTTTCCAAAGAATTTCCTCTTCTTAACTTTAGAAAATGCAAGATTGTAAAATTGCACCTTAATATTGTAACAGAGATTGGCTATCACGAGGACTGCACTACCCGGGACGAGCAGTCTTTAAGCATGGTGAGGTTGATGTAAACTCGGTAAATATTTCAGTTCATTTAATGGTATTATTGTTTTTGTGTGTTGTTATAATACTTGTTATTATTTACTTTTACTTATTTGGTTATTTGTTGCACTTAAGGAAGCCTTTTGGTATTTGTTTTTGCATAATTAAATTTGTGACAACGTATTTTGTATATTAAAGCTACTTTATGCATATATTTGTAGATCTTATGACTCTGAAACCAACAATGCATAAACTGTGAAAGTATTTCAAGCAGAATTTTATACATACGCAGAAACCCTCTTGATGTTAGCGATGTTTAGTTATTTCTCATCACTTGCTGTGTTCTTTGAAATTTCGAAGAAACACATTATTAAGGCTGTGGAAGCGATTTTTTCTGTAGCTTGTAGAACGCTTATGAATGTCAAAAATAAGCCACTCCGCAGCTAGTTATAGTTATGCGTGCTTGAGATATATTTAGGCTCAGAGAGCTAGATGAATTGCATTTTAGAACTTACTCTATGAGCGACATCTTCTGTTTTTCTTGAGTATTAAGAAAAAATTGCCTTAGCCTCCCCTTCCTTTGAATTATTTACAATTGTTATGTTTATTATGTACTGGGATTATTGTAATAAATTACCAATTTTTCCTGCTCATCTGCATTTATTATTTAAAGAAATTTTGATGAACCTGTAACTCCCAGCAATAGAATACACTTCTATTCCTGTTGTGCAAATAAGGCATTTGGAGTTAAACAAATGGATGAAACGTTACAACTGACACCTCTCACAGCTTATGGCAGAAAATCACAAAAATATATGATTTTTGAGGAGTAAAGATATATATACTGTTTTTAAATTTTGAATTAAGACAAATTCACTTCTAAATAATTATACTTGAAACTGTAATTCATAAATTTTTCTAGAAATTTCACATGTTCTCATTATAGGATTATTCCTTTAATTTGAAAGTTACCAGTTATTTTTCCCATGAAGGCATTGCGTACTCTGTGTTTCTATGCTATTTGCATTCTCCTTGGATACATAAGCATGCAATAAGCAATTATATAAAAAAACAGCTTAATGGCATTCAAAGACACTCTTGACGCTGACCGTTGTTTTTAATCACAATTCAGCTCGAATTTTCTTTGTTAAGAAAGTAAGAAGAATAAAAGAAAAATTTGTACCGTGAGTTACAAGATTTATACAGAAATATTACATTAAGTATAAATTACACTGGTCTTTATGTATATACACTATTTTAATTTACTTGATTTTTCAGCTCGAATAATTAATTTCAGGATAATGGATTTAGGAATTATAGCTGTCCTTTGCATATATAACAAAATTTTAATGAATGCTAAATGCTGAAATTTTGTGTGTATGAATCCATTTATTTACGAATAATTAATTTTTACTTACTTTCATCAGTAGTCTCTTGAATATCATTTTACTCTTCAACATAAAAATATTCTTACACATTTTGGTTATATTTATCAAAGTATAACCCGAAATGACTTCTTCGCAGTTTGTGTAACGCTTGTGCACAGTTAGAGCAATTTTAGAAATTCATGACGCGTATTTTTTTTCCATAGAGATAAGGCGTTCAGAGAAGTATTTTACAGTTTTTTTAGGAAATAATAATATTAATAAAAGCAAGGAGTTTTTTAAAATAAATTAATAAAAATAAGATTATGCAATATACCAGATATTATTTCATGAAAATTATATATAAGAAGAAAAAAAAATTGAAATCAAATTTTCTCATATTTTAGAATCATTAATAAAGTCTTGCTTATGCTAATCAAAATAAACAATAAGAAAGCTCTCACGGTTTTGTTGAAAGAGGACGCTACAACGCATTAATCGAAAAAAGGCACAAAATGTAATACCAATCTAAAGGAAACTATTTTGTTAAGGAAACAGTTTTGGAAGGGAAAAAATAACATCCTAGTATAATTATAAGGTATTTCGCCCGTCTTCTTCGCATGCCTTCGTGGTGCAGTGGTCAGCATACTCGACGCGTAACTGAGAGGTCCGTGGTGCGATTACCGGCAAAGGCTCATTTTTTATCCTCTCCTGCTTCTAAATAAACTAATGACTGTACAAGTGGCGCCCGAGCTAATAAGGTGGTGGATGCTGATTCTCCATCACCACGATTTGGCGATTGGGACCCCTAATCCACATTCACCTTTTAAAAGGGCGAATATATAAGGTATTTCTCCCGCCTTCTTCGCATGCCTTCGTTGTGTAGTGGTCAGCACACTCGACGGGTAACCAAAGGGTCCGTGGTTCGATTCCTGGAGAAGGCGCTGCTCATTTTTCATGACTCTCTTGCTTAAAATATTACCTAATGTCTCTACATAATAACCAAAGCAATGTCCATGAAGACGAAACTTTTGATTCGCATTGAGAACTGCAGGTAGATAGATCAAATTATACAACATGTACAGCTGCGTACTAAACTGTTTCAATAGGTACTGATTTAGTCAGAGATATAAATATTATTTTAAGGTAGGTTATATTGAAATGCTGCTGTTGATGTCGTGTCCATTACTACATGGAGGAATGATTGCCAGAGCCTACTCCGAAGAGAGGTTGGACTTCTATTTTCCTCCCCCAATTTTGAGGTAAAGCACACGGGTGGGGGAATCCAGGAGTCTCCCATCAATCCACACGAGAGAACTTTCGGCTCGCCGCATATTTAAAAATGCCGCCATGCCGCACCGACACTATACATTTACAAACATCCATGTCTTCTCCGGGATTCGAACCCGGGCCCTTCGGTACCCTAGTAGGCTCCCCTAACCACTATACCATCTGGGCGACATATTGAAATGCTAAATTTCAAGATAAAAATCAAATTTCGTGTAACATGTGCAACCATTAAAAAAGATTCTACTAAATGCTTTGATCAAAATGAACCGGGGATGAAATTTTTTATGCGTTTAAGTATTCTCGAAAAATTTATAACACCGCGTCACATCCTTGCAGGCACGCGTGCTTGTTAAAAATGAAAGGTAAATTTATTTATCAAAGGTAAAAATATAAAAAATAACTAAAAATATTTGTTTAATAACTATATATATTACTAGCACTATATCTTTCTTTATTTTCATTTGCCTAAAATCCAGTTTCTAGGATTCGATATTATGATACTAACATTGCTAACGTAATAACATTCGTTCGCTAACAAATTTTATAATACAGCATTGATAATTACTCATGCGTTATGAAAACTTAAACAAAAAGCTTGTAACAGTGTGTGACATAATTGTTTGTCATTTTAGCTATCGGAATAAGTACTTAAGTTTACATATATATATATATATATGCAATATAAAAATTCATCCACGCTTTCAGGAATTTGTTTTCAAAAGTTACTTTGACAAATATATGTACACAGCATTTTCATTGAGATAATTAATTTCCCACATTCAAAAAAATAATTCAAAATTAACCATTATATATTAATTGACTTACTTTCTGCAGAGCAAAAATTAGAAAACATTGAATAGCTTTTAATTATAGCCGAGTATTTAACATGAGAAAAATAACTAATATATTTCAAAGCGAATGTAATTAAAAAGATTTTCATCAACGTCTTATAGGTAAGAAATAATCTTAGTAAACGTTTCATAATCTTCAGTTAAGTAATATAAAAATATATTTTAGATTAAAAATGGAAGGAAAAGAAATATTTATTTTCATTACCATCATATTATACTACAGACTATCGTACACCATAAAAATATGAGCACACCAAAGAAAACAAATCACTGTAACTAATGAGAAGGGAAGATCATTAGGGACTCTTCTAATTATTTGTCTGGATAGTGATAAATTTTTTCCAACGATAATTTCATTCTAATTTTAGAAGTGTACTTAAACTAATGAGGTACACATTTAATGTAATCTTCTCCTTGATCAATATCTTTCTCTTTAAAATGCTTTTCAAATATCAGTTATGTTTCCAGATTCTATGTACTTATACATATATTAACCTTCTAACTTTCCTCTTCGTTACACTTAAGTGTGTTACATTCAAAATAAATCTGCTTTTACATTGTTTTAAGAAATATGACTGCTAAAATATGTTGCAAAATTTAACAAATAATGTTTACGTGTAGGATATGATTCTGCTTTAAAAATATGTAATAAAGGAAAAGCTGCCTTTCTCAATTATATGTTTGGAACTGAAACGCAGGATTTGTATATATGATATAAAAAGTAGTAAAGACTTCAAATTTAATGAAGAAACTTTCGCGGTTAAATAAAAATGTTTGTAAAAGTAGTGCTTTCAGAGTCTAGCATGTGAAGAGAAAGAGACATTTTTATTCAATGTAAGATGAATATTCCGGTAACTAAAATTAGAAGGAGCCATGCAGTCCAAGGGATGCATTAGATCGGTGCAGAAATATTGGACACTTGACAAAGGAATTGATGTAATGAGCTATCTTATCGTATCATGGAGTTTTCACACCATTTGGAAATATTATGAAAACGTGTTAATACAAGTAGACTAATTTCAGTAGATATCTTGGGAACCGAGTACTGCATCGAAGAGCGAGGACATCTCTGCCATGTTAGTATGCTAGATACCAGAAGCCACAGAAAGATTAACAATTTGCTTTGGATTTTTGCGCTTGGATAGAAATATCAATCTTTCAAATCTTAAAAAATCTAAAAACACTGCATTTTATCTCTATGAAGTTATGTTTTATGAGAGGGATTAATTGGCTGTGTCACTCTAAGCCGTTGTTAGCTACCAGTCATGTCGAGCTGAGACAGTGCTCATTGCTGTTGAACCCTAAATCCGTGCATGCACATCGTTTTTGCTGATGAGTCATTGTTCAGTTTTCAAATTGCTTCTCGTTGACGTTTGTTGTGTATGCAATTCATATCTGTGCCTAGCAGATCCTGTAGCAATGGGCTTTAAACTGAGCTTCATATGAGTTTTAATAGATAAGGAACATATTTTCTGCACCTTTATAGTCCCTCACTTTTCTTTGCAAATGGCAAAGATTCCGTGTTTATTATTAATGTAATTTTATAACCACTTCCAGAATGCACTTCGTTCAAAAAAAGGTCATAATTTTTTTTAAAAGATTAAAAATATCATTATGTCTTTCAAAAAAATAAATGGGTAATTAAACTATTAAATATGCAGACGTTATCCAATCCCTGCAACCAATTGATGCTGGCGAGATTTTACACTTTATTAGACAGTTCAGATTTTAGTAAACATTTCGAACAACAGCTCAATAATCATAATTATCTAGGTTTAATATCTATTCTATTAGGTTTACTATCTATGCTTAATCGTCTGCTAAAATGTTAATGAAAAGCCTTTTTTTAAAACTGATAAAATGGTCATAATCAATTCCACATTATATTTTTTTTAACTTCCCGAACGTCCATATATGTTATCTTCTTTCTTAACTCTTTAATCTGTCTTAGTTGTAATATCAATAATTTGATAAAATTGGCTTGTGTTTGAAATTCATTTATATTCTTTCTGCTACTTTCTACGCTGAATGTTTATATTATATAACAGGATAAAGCGTTATATGAAACATTTTCCCTTCTTTACTCGAGCATCATTGGGCAGCAAAAGCTGAAACCACGCAACAGAGGACAGGAATTAGTCATCCTTGCAGCACTGTACAATCCTATGCATACGACTGAAGCTTATAATTGGGAAACAATTCAGCTGTAGTGCATTCAGGAATAATCCTGTACTTAGAATAATTAAGCCCAATTTTGCTTAGAGCCTTAAATTTCAAGAATATAATTTAATCTTTCAATATGTACATGAACAGTGCTATATGCTATATATTTTGTAGCGAATTAAAATAAATGGAGTTATTAATGAGGTAAAATTGCTATATTAGCATCAGTAGTTTCTAGAATCAATTTTATAAGAAATTTGAGAATATCACGGGCATTGAAAATATTTGCCCGTATGATTGCCTTAATCGTCTAATAAATAATTTCAGTCGTAATTAGAAATAAAGTAATTAAATACCAACCATTTAATGAAACAAAAATTTGCATAAATAGAATTTTTGAATTACTTCTATAAAAACCAAATGTTAGTGGGAACAGATATTTTTCACGAGCTACAAGACTTAGCACTCTTTGAACATTATGGAGTTAGGTAAACGATACAGAGAGTGGGGGAAAAACTTTATTTTCCGCGGTTGCATAAATTTGTAAACAAAATGTCCCTTCTTACAGCACATGTCTATTTGTCGGCAAGTCTAGTTAAATAAATATATTTCATTAATATAAATAATAAATTGATATATCCGTCTTCTATACAAAACTTTCCTTTTGAACGCGTGAATCTTATATAACAGAAGAAAAGGGTACGGTCAAACCCTATTCAGGAAATATTCCCATAAAAAGAGAATTTAAAACAAAAATCTGAAAGATTTCAGATTTTAAATTACGTCCAAAGGCGCGTTTTTTTAACGTTTCGTTTGCTACCTTTTTTTATTAAATATCATGTACTACGTACTCAAACCATAAAATTCAGTTCAAAATCAATATCGCAAAATCATTTTAAAAGGAACATATCTTTAGAATTTCCGTAAGTCTCGTGCGCTGGAGATAAAAATGTTTTTTTTCCTTACAGTGTTGCCATTGCTAGCTTTGAAATAATTTAGTTTGTTAATCAGAAATTCGTTGAAATGTTACAAAACATAAAATCGATAATAAAGCAAATTTCAAATTCAAAATTAGGGCTTCCAGATGCCCATATTCGCAGTAGGATTACGTCATTCAAAATTCGATGGCTCTAGGTTTTATCACAATGCGAGAAACATGCATACATTTATGCAGATTTTTCATTTTTTAAAATTTAATGCAGAGCGATAACATTTAGTGGCAACAATTTGAAAAGTGAATCGGGCATTCAGAGTGAATCAACGCAAAATCGCAAAACGAAAGTAATAGTCCTTCGGGACTAAATCCCTTTGGACTAAAAATTTTCGAAAGTAATAGTGGTATAGACTTACAGTTTTCTTGAAGCTGTAGTCAATTATTTTTTTCAAAATGAATAGAATTATTTCCTCTCTATTATACGCAATTTGTAGCTAATGCTCTCTCATCTTAAAATTCTGGGCACCGATGGAAACTTATTCTGAGAATGGTCAGAAATTTGTTAGTGTAGTTTTGACCATATGTACGCAGCCTTAGACTTCCGACGCATGGAGATATTTCCTCTGTCATAGGTTATTATAAACCAATGGGCAAATCAAAATGTTCAGTTCAGTTCAGTTGGCGATGAATCAAGTCAACTGGCCTTTATCAATAGTATAGATATTTTCATCATCAGCTAGATTTAATTAATTTTTTTAGTCATCTGGTCTCATGTTAAAAGTATCATCAAACCTGGCATGGTCATATACAGAGCCAATTTAAGCCTTGAGTACAGCGCGGCGAAATCCAACATGAAAAGATATACAGAGTTATGTTTGAACCACAAACTCTGAACAACAATAGATAAATTATCCCTTTTAGCCGAATTTTGAGCTCAAAGCCGTACAGAAATTAAAATATAATGTCTTAAGTAGTCTTTCTAAATGCAAGAACATAACTTTAAACAAGTAGACAAAATTTGAAATTAAAGCATAATTTTTCTTTTGATAGAAAGGTCTAAAAGCTTTCACATTTTATATTATGCCCATAGCTGCGTGCTTTTAACGTTTTGGGTGTTACCTTTCTTTATTCTGTTGTTGTTATTGTTGCTGATCCTGTTTCCATTTGGCTAGACCAAATCCATGAGTAAAGAGTCCTCAATATTTCTAATGCAAAGATAGGTCTTTTCAATAAATCCTCTTTTACAAGTTCCAAACAGATGAGAAAATGTTCGTGAGTGACATTATCAGTAATAGATTTCCTACAGATGGGATAGCTGTTATTTCCCAAATATAAGGAATATATTTGGGAATTTCAAGTCAAATATAAGGAATTTCAGGTGTCAACTTAGGAGCCTCGTCAAACCAATCTGCTGGACACGATTACGCCAAACAGCAATATCACCTCCCGGCTGTGTGCAAAATTACCAATTATAAGCCGGAGGAGAATGCCAGGAAGAGGCAACAGTAGATTTAACTCTCGAGCAAATCTCCAAGAGGATCAGGATGCCAGTGGTCAGAGTCATTGAAGTACCTTTCTTAGTCATTTCATTACCACTGAGACTAATAGGTGAAGGGATCCATTGCAGATGTACTCGGTAGTCAAAATTTGATCGCTCTGTGTATACCGTTGTTTTTTCACAGTCCGAGAAACAGATATATATATCCATGCAGATTCTTCATTATTTAATTTCTTTAAATATAATACAGAGCGATAATATTTGGTGGCAACAATCTGAAAGCGATTCAGCGCTTTTAGCGACTCAATGCAAAATGCCTTTTCGAGAGTAACAGTGCTTTTGAGCTAACGCCCTTTTAGCTAGCAACGGGAAAGAGACCTACCAACAGAACTTTAAAAATGCGAGCTATACGATCACCTTCGGTTCATAAGAGGAGATAGAGAATACTAATCAGATGCAAAAAGAAAAATGAAATCGAGATGAGATACAAGACGCCCATCAACTGAGAAAAGATTAGGAAAAGTGTTTCTGCAGATCTGTATTCAAGTATTTCAAATATTCACCGGAAGATCAGACGGGAAGAAGAACAAAGATGGAGTAACTCCTGTTTGAAATAAAGCAATTCTAAGCTCGTATGAAGAAAACAAATTCGGGAGGATGAACAGAAATACTCTCTGTTTGTAATGAGAATCACTCTTTCAGTGTATCTAATTGGAGGCCTTATAGAGTATAAGTAGGAGGAAATCAGGTGAAAGAATTTTTTCATTGCTACTTTGGTTCGATTAAAGACATAATAATGTTATAACAAGTATATTTTACTTCAAACAAAATATCAAAAAGTCAGTATCACAAACAAAATACTGAATTTAAATAATCTTTTTTCAAGATATCACTAAGAAAAATATGTTAAGGGTAAATTCTTTGAGAATGGATAAGCGTAGACATTCTATAGAGAGTTATTCACGTGGCCCACAATGTCCTGATAAAGAAGGAAAATCGCGCAACGTGCGGAGTACACTGCTTGGAGGGAGAGAAATATGAAGTGGTCGCCTTCACTGTTAAAGTGAATAGTAAAATTTATTTCTTTAGTCTAAGAAAAAGCGAAAGCATTCAAAACCACAAAAGATGTGACTATAAATTTATAAACTACAAGAAATATTAATTTCAAATTCTCACAAATTCAGTAGAATTCAATTAAAGACTAACATATCTGAACAAATGTAAGGAATTATACCAACTACGAAAGCCTCTTCTTGTGAAAGTTGTTAGGTATATGAAACATTATGTTTTTAAGTATATTCTGTAGAAAGTAGAATGGTTTAAGAAATTTATTTTTACAAAAGTCTGCTTCACTAAAATAACTCACTCCCATTTTCTTTGCAGAGCAATTTCGGCAAATACACTGCCTTCTAAAATTTAAACAAGCGGTCCAAATTGGCAATTTCTGAAACATGCGTTAAGTTGAACACGAGTGTCTGAAAACAGCTGCAGCTGTAAATGGCAGCAATGCAAATAGTGTATGTCACAAGCTATCACAATTGCCTCTCCAAACATATGTTAATTAAGCAATCGCTCAAGACGACAGCATTCCGAACGCTTTAAGGACATAATTTAAATGCTGCTGCGGTGCTAAGTCTGAAAGAAGACGAATAGTAGATAATGAGAGTTGGCAGGTTATCAGACGTACTGAACCAGGACAGTTAGTTCAAGACGCCGCTTTTTTATTTGCCGTTTATCATTCGGTAATTTCTCGAATGTGGAAAAAATTCGAACAGTTGAACCAGTCATGCTGAAATCTCCTGTGTGTCAACACAGTGTCACCAGCCTTTATAAAGATAACAATATTGCTATGGTAGCCAAGCGGAATCAACGATTGACATTCACAGCTGGTATATCCACGATTGCAGCCTCACTTCGTCAAACAATATATACCAGTATTGTGCGACAAATGCTTCACATGAAGGAATCGTATACAGGTATTTCTATTCCTCTAACCGTCCTATCCAGAGGCGGAAGATTAAAGAGGTGTCGTCAACTTCACAACTGGAGTGCTTTATTCAGTTTAACAGGTCTTCCTGTCAACAGGTGAATCGTAATTTACTCTAGAATCAGATATTAAGCATGTAACGGTGAAGAGAAGGAGACACAGGGAATCAGGCCCAGAAGATTAATAATCATCATGCATTCAGACTTCGCAACATCAAGCTATAGGTGGAATTGCGATAAAATAAAGTATTGTTTTCAAGGAAGTAAAGTTTTAAGTATCGTTTTTAAGGAACTGCACCCAGCTGCAGTTCCTTGAAAACGATATTGTGACGTTCGCCACAATATCAGGAGAATGTCTGCCGACCCATTCTTAGACCCTATTTTGAATTAGTTGGACCTGATTTCATTCTTATGGATGGTAATGCCCATTTCCACTAAGCAAACATTGTTAACGAATATCTGGAGTGCAAGGACATTTCTCGTATGCAGTAGCCACTAAGTTTTCCCGACTTTTATCTCATTGATAACTTTTGGATTGCCTCGATCGTGCTTTCTCTGCACGTTTATCTCCAGCAGCTATTCTCAGCTAGTTTGAAACTTTCCTAATGAAAAATGGCGATCGCAAACCTGCAATGGTCGGTCACCTATTTTAAAGCACCGAAAATTGCTGTAAATTTTTGTAATGTAAGATTGTTTGCTTCTTCCCAGCTTTAAACATCAATTTGTTAATGACCCACATGTGACGTCATCAGATAACTTACTAAAATTAAAGGTTTTCATCTTCGTACATAATGCTTTTCTTCCACACATAATGCACAATTTTTTTCGCGTATAATTTGTGCATAATGCTTGTTGTCACCCACACCACATTTACTGCATTCATGTACAACTGGCCTCAAAGTTTCACTTTTCCATTTTGTTGATATTAACGTCGTCTATTAACTTCTTTTAGAAGCGAATGCATATAGCCTGAGAGCAGCACTTCTTAACTTCAGCTCAGGAATCGCGTGAATATCTTTGACCCGTTAAATGCGATAGCTTGAAGCAAAATGTAGTTTTATTTTTAAAATATATTTGCGTTCTGAAAAAATGTGCTTGCATAATTAGCAACGTAATTTCTGAAAATGCGTTTTGCGTGTTATAATTTAGTCGATTTGACTCTGTCCAGAGTTACTAATCGTCAGAGTAGTACCAAAATAGCAAATAATTCGATTCCTGTAGATTATACGTTATCGAACATACTATTTTTAGAACAGGTAATGGTCACTGCGACAACTCTAAGAGACAAATGTGAAAGTTGTGTAAGAAATAACGCATTACATTTTATCCTTCTCTTGGGTTTTATTTTGCGCAATTCCTCTTTGTAGTTTTTGGAGTTCTTCTGCTTCTCAATAACCACAATTAAGTGTTTCAGAAGATTTGCTGTTCTCTGTAGGGTACTGCTTTTATTTTACTTTTTAATGATTTAGAAGTTGCTGAAAAAAGCCTCTTTATGGAGAAAAAAGCAGCGTCCGCATATGGGCTCTTTCTAATTAAATAACATTACTTCCCTTTTGTTTATTAGCAAAACAATTTGTAAATTTGAAAATTAAAAAAAAGGATAAAAAGCATCCTGCTTGTAGAGAACAACCTGTGCCTGATCGCCCTCAAAATCGATAGAGTTTTATTCAGAAAAAGTGCTTAAACTAAATTTTTTGGTTAATTTTAAATACAATAACTCTTTTTCAAACAAATTGTTTAACTTTTAATTTCCATTTAAGTTACTTGAGCCAGTTTAGGTCCAGAAATGGATTAGTATTCAATAAATGTTTTATTGAACTTTAATACACTTTTAGTTAAAAGGATGATTTTTCAATATATTCAATTTTATAAGAACAGTTAAGAAAAACGGAAAGTTTACCTCATAATTTTAGAGGCTTTTAGTTTGAGGAGAAACAAGCTTGAGATGAATCGGTAATTATGCATCCATGACATAAAAATGATCCTTGTACAACATATACGTTTTAAATTCTTCGAAAAAAATTACAAAAATTTTTATTTTAATATTACAAATGAGCACTTATTTTGTTTATCATTGTTTTCAATTTGACAGACCATTTTCGGTTTGTCATGATCAGTTTAATATCATTGATGAATTGATAAAATATATATTTGTAAGTTGTTAGTGCAAAATATAAAGTTAAATTATCATTATGACATAATAAAAATTATCTTCATTTGGAACAATCATCTTGAACAATTTTGAGTGTAGTTATTGGCGAAAACATCGTAAAAGAAGACTCAAAGAGCTAAAGGGGTTATAATTTTTCTCGCGAAATCATCAGCCTTAAAATTCACGAAACTTTGTAAGGTTATGTACCAGTTTAGAACTATTATTTAAGCAGATAATTCCTGCAGTACCGTTTGTAAAAATACCCTGTACATTGTTTCAAAACCAGTGTTAGCGGGATTATTAAAGGCATAAATTTAGTCTATAACATAAACAATTTTTTGTACGAGTTTCCCACATGTTTGTTGAAGAAAAATTTTCAGGGTATAAAAAAAAGTCAAGACGTTACAATAATAAAGTAGAAAAAAACACCTTTAAATACACTCATGTCCATAAATTAAGGATAATTCGGAGTCACGCGGAAATCGAACTCTAAAATAAATATATCACCTGTAAAATCACTACACACATCTTCAAGAATCATATGCAAATTTCAGGAAGTAACCAGATGACACCGATGGTACGTCACAATGACGAGAGTGTAAGAGAGTGATATACAAGGAATACAGGCAAAGAGGTAAAATTGTTCGCAGGCGCTTTATAAGCATTTCAGTGCAATACCCAAATAGTTATGACACAAAGGACGCATTTGGATGACTTTTTACCTGGTAGAATTATCGGCCGTCTGAAATGTGGGCGTACCCAACTGGAAGTATCAGACGAACTTGGAATTGCCCAGAGTGTCATCTCCAGGCTTTGGCAACAATTCCAAGATGATGGTAATGTGAGTAGACGTTACAGCACAGGTCACCCCAGAGTTACAACGCCAAATGAAGACCGGTATTGTGCAGTTACTGCCAAAAGAAAGAGGCGGAGCACAGCCTCAGACCTGTCTCGTCAGCTCTCTTCAGCCACTGGTACGACAATTTCAAGGCAGACCGTGTACAGACGCTTAGGGCAGATTGGTCTATATGCTCGTAGACCTGTCAAATGCGTTCCACGTACTGCAACTCACTGTCGCCTGCGGTTAGCCTGGAGTAGAGAGCATGCATTGTGGACACCGCAAAAGTGGGCTTGTGTGATGTTTTCCGACGAATCCAGGTTTAGCTTGTGGGTCTGATTCTCGCCGGACATTCATATGGAGAGCTCCAGCTACCTGTTACCACCAAGAAAACGTCATTGAACGACACCGTTACGGTGGAGCAGGAGTGCTCGTTTGGGGTGGAATTATTCTGGATTCCAGAACTGACCTACATGTTCAAATGGGAACCATTACAAGCCAAATCTATGGGGGTTCATTCTGGAACAACATGTACGTTTGTTTCGGGGCGCCACGGGCTCACAATTTGTGTTTATGGATGACAACGCCCGTCCTCACCGTGCAAACATCGTAAGCGAATGCCTTCAATCGGAGGATATCACCCGTATGGACTGGTCAGCATTCTCACCGGACTTGAATCCAGTAGAGCACGTGTGGGACATGCTTGGCCGACAGGTTGCAGCCCGTCAACCTCCTTCTACATGTCTACCGGAACTTCGGAGAGCATTGCTTTATGAGTGGTGTAATATCCCCCAAGATCAGATCGATAATGTGATACTCAGCGTGCCTAGGCGTTGTACGGACGGTATTGCATCGTCTGGGAGACATACAATATATTGAGAATCAAACCAACCATGTAATATTGGTTTTTTGTAAATAGGTTTTTTGGTAATTTGCTCCAGGGAGAAAAAATCGCTATTTTGTTTAATAATATCAAACATATAGCATCTTTTTTTTCTCTTTACCTTTTGTTTAATAAATAAGCTTTACAAATAAATCAAATTTGTTTTGCTTCTAACTCTTCCTTTGCCTGATTTTGCATTATCCTTAATTTATGGACATGAGTGTATATGTAAAAAAATTGGAAATACGTATTTTTACACGTCTAGATAACATTTTAAATACTCTTCTAGAATTTAATCGTAATTGTTTCTTAATTAAAATTACGCTTTCATCTTTTAGTTTATTGCAAATTAAATATTTTTTTTCCTAAGACTTGAAAATTAAATTCGTATTTTTAAGATAAAGAGCACATGAATGATGGCAGAAGGGTTGCAAAGCAGATTTAACTGCTCAAAAAAGAAGTGTTAATGTTTAGAATTAAAATTTAAATATTAGATACCATTGCATGCTTAAAAAGTTAAAAAAATACTTTTAATTAAATGTTAATTAAATATACTTTTTTATGTCACGCTGATCTTTTCATAAAACTTTAAAAAGTAGGCATCGACTGGTATTAGAAGTGAGTAAATTATTCGTTTTCAAGATAATATTAGTTGAAGGGAAGATGTTCATCTACCATCTTAAATAAAAAATAGCAAAAATGGGCAAAAAATATTGATAGCGTAATCCGCGTAACAGGATCGTTAAATAGAAAGGAAAGAAAAGTAGAAATTTCAAAATCTGGGTGGAAGAGATAGTTTTTTGTTCAAGGTAAAACTTGTTTTTAACAGTTTCAGAACTCAAAGAATTGGAGGAAAGTACATTTTATTTTACTGACAATAAGGCAAAATCTTTTTGGAAAAAAGTCTTTTCTTAATGTATATAAGAGGTTTGTTTTGAAATCGTTACATATGTTTAGGCATTTTAACAAACTGGAAGTGTTTTACTAATTATATGTGTTTTGGAAAAAAATACATACATTTTTTAATACTATATTCTTGACGACATTAGGTTTTATAACAATATCAGTTTTAAAAGTAATTCATTTTTGTTCTAATATGTTTAGTAGATTTCTATACTAAACAGTATAAAAATTTATAACATAAAACGCATAAATTTAACAAAATGTATGTGAAGATATTTTCGGTAATGCAATCATTTTCCAAAATTATTTTGGATTTTACTTTTAAACTTAAATCCTTTCTTCCCATCTATGCCTGACGTGCATATAGAAAAAAATGATTGACCATAATTATTGTGTGAATGACATTCCCTAAAGTAATGGGTGTTTCCGTTTTCACTAGCAAAATTAGTATATGTCAAATAATAATTGTTTAATTTCATTCATTCCTTTCGCTACAAACAGTTTACATTAAAATTAATCTCAGTTGATCCTACCGATTATTTTATTTCAAATAACAGTTACGGAAAATATAAAGGGTATTGGTATAACTTATTTATAACTAAATTACCCGTTCTTTTATGCTTTTTTTTGGCAAACATTCTTCATCAATTCTATGCTCGTGAATATTTTTTACGTTATGGATTGAGAATTGTGCATTATATAGTAAATATAAAACCAATCAAATTATAACGTTGTATATGAAAAGATAGCATTTCGCTTCATTTTGTATTATAATACCATCCTCATTAATTGACGACAAGAAAACAATTACCGTGCAGGAGAACGAAACTTAAATACATTACGTGAACAAGCATTGTTCCAATAAGCTACTGAGACTGCGTAACACCCTGCAGGGTTCTGTGCGCTATTTTTCTCATACATAAGCTAGAATTACACACACTCCTTGATATATATACACAGTCCTTTTTGTAACATTTACTGATCGCAAATACTTGAGAACTGGGAAAAACATTGGATACGCAAATTTTATTATTGATTGACTGATCACGAAAATTTTTAAATCTTAACCAAATACTTCTCCCTATAATTCTCCCTAGAGAACTTACTGAACTGTTTGATCTTACAACATTAAACATGTTTAGAATAACACCTGGAAATATTTTAATTGAAATGCATCTAGCACAATCTTCGATTCTCCCTGCATGAATCTTAAGGAATTAAAATGACAACCATATATATGGGCAAATAGTTGTCCATAAGCTGATGTACCTGATATCAGTAATGGAAGAGCTGTTTATCAAATATTTCAGTCTAAAATTTTATACATAGAAACACTTCTGAAATTTGATTTTTACTCATGTTTGTGGCACACAATATAATGATGTAATTTTATTCGAAGACGAGAAATAGCTACGGAAATTAACCTTATGAGTAATCGCAGAAATTTTTAAATTCCTTGAAGGTTTATTCAACATTTGAGGGAACAGGTGGAAAAGAGAAATGGTGGTGCACACTTCTGCCAAAGACCATATCAAATAAAATACAGTTGTTTTCATAGGTTATAAGGTATTTCTCCCGCCTTTTTTGCATGCCTTTGTGGTGTAGTGGTCAGCACGTTCGACGCGTAAATGAGAGGTTCGTGGTTCGATTCCTGGCGAAGACGTTGGTAATTTTTTTATCTCTCCTGCTTCTAAAAATACTAATGACTCTACAGTGGCTAGAACTAAAAAGGTGGTGAATGATGATTCTCCACCACCAGGATTTTGCGATATGGTCCCCTAATACCCAGTCGCCCTTTAAAAGGGGGAGTATATAAGTTTTGCTCCCGCCTTCTTCGAATGCCTTCGTGGTGTAGTGGTCAGCACGCTCGACGCGTAACCGGGAGGTCCGTGGTTCGATTCCCGGCGAAGGCGTTGCTCAGTTTTCATCTCTTCTGCTTCTAAAAACCCTAATGACTGTACAAGGTAAGAATACACGAAATACAAGGTCAAGCTGTTTCAATAACGCAATAGGAACCGATTTATAGCTCATACTATTGCCTTTCGAGTTAGTTCTTTATGATAATGTGTTTCTATTGAGAAATTATGCCTCGGTCAACAAGCAGACTATCGGCCATTTATTATAACACTTATGATAGGGAGGTGATATTTGCTATATTTACTATACTGAAGTGTCCTATTTTATTACAGCAAAAATTCAGTTTGTGATATGTGCTTCGAAATTGACCCATACACTAAGTTCAGAATAAATATAACATTGCATTCTATAGAATATACTAATAGTAAAATCCTTCAAGATTACAGAAGACAATATTAATGATGAGTATATTCGAAATTGGTAGATGTACGAGCACGTCGGACATATATACTTAATTTGGAAGTAAAGATTTTTTTTTAAAGATGATTCGAATTTCGAAACACTATCACGTGTAGATAAAATGCATCTTCGAACTTAATCGAAGAAAATAAGAACAACAAACAGTGATTGAAAGGTCAAAGACATATCAGAGTAACAGTTTGGTGTCAATCGCTTACAATAAGAAAGCTTAGCAAATCTAAAAAAAAGATTCCGAAGTGCAAAACTAAATATAATTTTTTTCTGTTTACATTCATTGCTAATTAAACTTCTTCTATAAAATAGATATTTTATATGTTAGGATAATTTCCTGTGATGAGAAGTAAAATTCTGTTTTTGTTACAGCTACGTAACAATAGAGCATTAAATGCATTTTTTAATTACAGCAAAGGAGCAAATATTCATAAAAGTTATGAGTTTTATATACTATAAATTGCATGTTTTGTACTTTATGGGAATAAAATACAGGGTGTTTATAAAGTCCCAGACCCATTTTGATGTTTAATAACTCATAAAATAATAAAGATAGATTAAAATTAATAACATAAATGGTTAGATAGACTCAAAACGTTTCATGACCCTTATCAGTGAACTTCCACGTGTGCTCCCTTCGTCGCACGGAGAATATCAATTCGATATTCAATTTCACGCCAGGTACCGGCAAGCATGTCGGCATCCACAGAGGCTATTGCGGTTGTAATTCTGGCTTTTAGGTCATCAATGTTCGACACTCTCCTCCTGCAAAAGTTGTCTCCTGTAAAGGTCCCAAAGGAAAGAGTCCAGCGGCGTTATATCAGGTGATCTGGGTGGCCAAGGAATTGGACCTCCTCGTCCAATCCATCTTCCTGTAAAATGGTCATTCAAAGAACTACGAACAATGGTACCCCAATGAGATGATGCACCATCTTGTTGCAAAAAGACATGTGGCTGAAGCTCTTCTAGTTGTGGAAATACCAACATTTCTAAGTATACGACTGATGAGACTGTCTTTTCAGTAAAAAAGAAAGGCCCAATGACTCGGTCGTGCATTAGTCCACACCACACATTAACTTTTGGGGAATCCCTTTGTGCCTCACGGTATTCATGGGGGTTTTCAGATCCCCATATGCGCACATTATGGCGATTAACAATACCAGAAAGATGAAAGGTTGCTTCGTCGGAGAACATTACAGAAAAGTACAGATATTTAGACTGGAAAATGAAATTATGTGAAATTAACCACACGCACAAACGATATTTACAAAAGTACAAAAGTACAGATATTTAAACCTGAAAAGGAAAAGATATAAGTTATTCCATCAAAAAATGCCATAAGTTTGTTTATAGCTTCATTATTTTATGAGTTATTAAACATCAAAATGGGTCCGGGACTTTATAAACACCCTGTATATTAATAAATAAAGTAAAAAAAAAGAGTAAAAAAGGAATCATTTTCAAGAAAATCATTCCTTTCAAGTTTTTCTCATTCCTTCTGTTTGTTTATTACTAACAGACTAATTAGTTTAAGAGGTGAATTAAAGATCATATATCCTAGCGAATGGTAAATTTTTGAATCAGCTAAGGAATAGAGGCATGAAAAGATAATGCATAGCAGTGGTCTTCAAACTGGGATTTGCTACCAAATTTGTGGTCGCGAAATTTTCTTTTTTGGTTCGCATGATTACTGAAAAACTGCAAACCGTGGATAGAAATATATTGTAAAATACATTAGGCACGCAAAAAAGCCCGAGGACATAAAATGGGGTTGCGATTCTTAAAAGTTTTTGGAACCACTGATGTGTATGTTTCAGGTTTTACGCTGTGGCAAAGCACGCTAGGACACGTAAATGATAACACTATTTATGGATTTGTTTTCTTGCTCTATGATTAATTTGCCATCCATGACGTGCTTCAGCCTTTTACTTTCTCAGCAAATAAATATACGTATTTAAGGGAAAAAATTACTTCGAAATAAAAATATACTTTAGATTTATGGAAATTTTTTTTTATTTTGAATACGAGGAGGGAGAAGAGATGCACTATTTATAAGTCCCTTGTTGACTCTCACGATAGAGAACATTATGTTGCAGAGACATTAGTTTTTTTTTTTTTTGGAAAGCTAGGAAGCTTGAAAAATGAGCAACACTTTCGTCTGGAATCGAACCACGGACCTTTCGGCTACGCGTCGAGCGTGCTGACCACTACACCACGAAGGCATGCGAAGAAGGCGGAAGAAGTACCTTATATACTCTCCATTTAAAACGGCGTTTGGGGTTTGGGGACCCAATAGCCAAATCCCGGTGGTGGAGAATCATCATCCAGCACCTTTTCAGTTCGGGCGCCAGTGTAGAGACCTTAGGTTTTTTTGAAGCAGGAAACGTGAAAAATGACCAACGCCTTCGTCGTGAATCAGACCACGGACCTCTCGGTTACGCGTAGGGCATGCTGACTACTATACCATGAAGGCATGCGGAGAAGGCGGAAGAAATACCTTATAATGTTATTAATTTATATTTCACTGCCCTGTATTGGCTACTATGATTAGCTTCAACATTTCCGTGATATATGTTCCGCGTAATGTAGCGTACCAACTAATAGTTAAACATTTGTTATACTAATGTCATCATCTTGCTTGCCTTAATGTGCCTATATTTCTAGGTATAACGATTATGCACTTATCAGTTGGTTAATTATGCCTTCTTGTGAAGGGATTTTTATTCATTAACATATTTCGGAAACTAAAACTTGTATTCATCGTCGCCGGACATGTTTCATATATATCTAGTTGACTGAACACCCCTCAAATCCGATAAAATTTTAGAAATTTGAAGTGCTCCGGGCAAAAGTTGCTGTAAGAATAGCTAATTACAAAATGGACGTAAAAAATACATATGCAAAGCCAAATCTCTGTAATTGTAGAATAAGCATAAAAGTACATATGCAAACATTCTTATTAAAAGCGATTTCAAAATGTTCTTTATTTTGATCTCTGCAACCGATTTTAGCTGAAAGGGAAAATGAAAACATTTGATCTGACAATATATCGAGCAGTATATGAGAAACATGTTTCTCAGAAATTTCATTGATATCCAGCTAAATTGATCGCATTATAGAAAATGATAGCTTCAGTTATTGGAAGGAATTAATGTAAAATAACACCATGCAAGATGTTCTTGTAATGCTATTTTAAAGTTCATTTAGAAAAATCCCAGAACTTTTGAAATGACATTTGATTTACAATATGCTACGTGATAATTTTTTGAAAGTGCCTAATTAGTGTCCGCAGGTGATCAAATTGATAAGAACACTGAATTTCAAGAAATAGAATCCTGGCGAACGTACTAGCTGCTAGTATGTTTTCAGAATTTCCCCGTGTGTAATATAAATATAAGGCAATCTTTCTCGCCTCTCTTCTTGAGAAAATAAGTGCAAGCAAATTCAAGCAGTTATAATTGTTAAAGTGAGAATAAAATATGTATGAGTGCGAAAAAATTCATAAGAATTATTCATTCATGAGAATTAAAAGACATTTTAAATACATTACAGGCTTCTTTCCTCCTTTGTAAAATCTATAATTTAATGCAACAAATATTTCACGCTTCATCCTAACGTGATGCACAAGTTATTTTCGTACATTTAGTTCAAAAGCAATTTTATACTTCGCACATAAAAGTACTCTTGTTAAACATTTTAAGACCTGAGAGGATCTTCCTAAAAATAACGATTATAAAATCTTTATTCATCTGAAAAATAAGTTTTCATTCACAAAAACCAGGGAAATAATTTTATATCGTTATATATCCATATCGATTTCAGTATTATTTTATAATTTACTGAGTTCGTAAGGAAAATATCAATAATAAATCTTACCTCCTTCTCCTTCGCAAATTAATGACACAGGCTGTCCTTCATTGTAAGGGCCAATAATTCCATGCAAATGCTGACCGAATTCGTCCATAATTATCGCCTCTCTTGGTGGAACTGAAAAAAAAATGTATTTCAATAAGCTGATATATACGCATATGAACGTATGATCTAATAGTATTAATGGGCTCTCAACAGAAAAATCAGAAATTAACATTTGACCCAATTCCTCTGTCTTGTTTTTTATTATTTTATTTTATTAGCCCGAATGGAGATAGCTCAGAAGGGCTATAATTTCATTTTGGCATTTCGCATTGATTCACTTTTTAATCTGTTGCCACCAAATATTACAGTCCTGTATTATATTTAAAGAAATTAAATAATAAAGAATCTGCATAAATGTTTCTCGAATTGTGAATAAAACAACGGTACCTAAAGCCATTAAATTTTGAATAACAGTCTACCGAATACGAATATCTGCAAACCCAAATTCAGAATTTGGAATTTGCTTTATTATCGTTTTCATATTTTGTCAGATATTAAAGAATTTTTTATTAACAAACTCAACGATTTCAATGTGAGGAATGGCAACACTGTAGGAAAAAAAACATTTTGATCTCCAGAACTCGAGACTGTGTATCGGAAATTCTAAAGATATGTTCATTTTAAAATTATTTTCGATACTGCTGTTGAACTGAATTTCATGTTTTATGCGCTACGTACGTGATATTTAATAAATAAAGTAACGCAGAAAGTTCTAAAGGCACGCCTCTTTAGGTGTAATATTAAATATGAAAGCTTTCAGATTTTTTTTATTATTATTTTTAATACAATGAAGGATTTTGAAATTCTGATTTCTAAGGGAAATGCAATTACTCTGATCTGAATTTTTACATTTACATCCTTTCTTAATAAAAGGTAACATAAATATATCAATTACTTTTATTATGATTTTTACAAGTATAGAATATTTAACTTTAATTCATTTTTTTGTTCAGTCTTTCTACACATAAGTGGCATTTTTAGATATTTATTAAATTGTATTGTTTCGTAGTAAAGTACTTGCTTTAAATTTTACACAGTTAAAAATTACATAAGCGAGTTTCTTGATTTAAAAGAAAATATATGCTTTTATTTTCCTGTTTAAAGGTAAATTTGACTGAATACGTGAAAGTAAGCAATACGGTATTTGTGGTACCAGATGCGCCTTCACGACTAGAGTTTCAAAATAGACATGGTTATAGCTGAACGAATGTTACAACAGATATCCTGCCTTAAAACTATACAAAGTACATTTGATCACTACATTTGGGTATTATTCGCGTTTCATTTGGATTATGTGAAATAGCATAAAATAGTGAAATGTGTATGCAACAAAAATTATTGAAAAGGAAGCATATGCTATACATCAATTAGTTTTGAGAATGTAATTTTTCAATTGTAGGAAAAATTATTAATTCCATAATAATAAAATCATCTGCATTGCTATATATTTTATTTTAATCTTTGGATGTTTAAAACATTCATCTCATAAACTATTTGTTATACATGCTGAAGTTACATGTTTCAGTGAAATTAAAGTGCTAGAACGACGCATTCTTACGTTCAAAGAAATAAAATAATTTATTACACAGAGAAGTGTATGGTAAGTGTAGTTAAATACTACTGGGAAATATCATTTGCCAACTAAAAGACTTTTTGAATAAAGTAGGTTGCAGGAAAATAGAAAACGAAAATATTATTTTTTAACCGGCAATTTCATTACAGAAAAGAATGTATTACAATTAAAATTAATTCAGATTTGCCACTTAAAATCACCATTTAAATGTTACGATTTAACGATGTCAGATCTGTAGGATATAAAACAGCTTAAAGCAGCA
>KK114310.1:78043-103180 GCA_000611955.2 Stegodyphus mimosarum
TACAGTACGTTTCAAATTTAGTTATCTGATATTTAATTAATTAAATTTGTAATTACTTAATATTTAATAAATTATGGTTTGATTTGTTTGGGTTTGTGGTTCTCCAGTAAAAATCATGTGAAGTGCATTACTGCTTCATTCTGTTTCTTTTATTTATGCACTTTATTGATTATTTACTTACAGTTATTTTTTATTTTCGATTTATCACACTGTTTCGTATTTTCTATCAGTTTCGTTACACATAATAAATGTAGATTGCCTTGAATTTATTGTGCGTTCGCTCTCTGCAAAGATGATACTACACCGCTGGTAACCCATATTGCAACACCAAGAAAGATAAGAGATATCACAACAAAATTTATTTAGTGGATAACATGTTGACCAAGTATCAAATGATTAAATTTATAGATTTCTGTGAAGTGTGATTCCTTCCAGAATCAGTAACCAGAGTATCCGCCATTGTAGGAGATCACCGCTGCTACATGCCTCGGCATTGATTCAAAGAGACTTTGGATGTGTTCTTGGGGTAGAACAGACCAAGCAGCTTCCATACTTTGTCCAAGTTGATCTGGTGTGGCAGCTTGGGACGTAATCTGGGTCAATCGTTCAGCAACCATGGACCACATGTTTTCTATCGGCGAAAGATCCGGAGAGCGAGCCGGCCAGGGAACGTAATCTGGGTCAATCGTTCAGCAACCATGGACCACATGTTTTCTATCGGCGAAAGATCCGGAGAGCAAGCCGGCCTAGGAACGTAATCTGGGTCAATCGTTCAGCAACCATGAACCACATGTTTTCTATCGGCGAAAGATCCGGAGAGCGAGCCGGCCAGGGAAGCAATTCAATCTGGCGATTGACGAAGAACCTTTGGACAATGCATGCAACGTGTGGTCGCGCATTATCCTGTTGAAATATGGCTGTGGACAAGCCCCGAAGGTAAGGAAAGACAACTGGCTCCAACACCTCGGAGATGTAGCGTAATACCAGCAATGTGTACTAGAGAAGTGCGAGAGTGATATCCAAAACCGCCCCATACCATAATACCCGGTTCAGGACCAGTGGGGCGGTGCACAGCGCATCTGTTCAGCATCCTCTCTCCACGGTGTCTCCAGACTTGAATCCAACCATAGTGGCGTTGCAGACAGAAGCATGACTCCTCAGTAAAGACAGTTTCATTCCATTCTGTCGTCCACATCCTTCTTTCATCGCACCATTGGTGGTTCTGCGTCAAGGGTAAACAAAGCAATGGACGTCTTGTGCACAGACAACTCTGCTGTAAACGACATCGAATTGTACGCGCAGACACTGGATGATACGTTACAGACTGAATGTGCTGTCCTATGGTTTGTGATGTGATTGAGCGATCCGTCACTGCCATGCGCACAATGTTTCTGTCATCACGTGAAATGATGCACTGAAGTGGATGCGATCGAACACGTCGGTCCGTCGTACCCTCCTGCATTCAACGGTCACATGCACGCATTACAGTTATTTGGTTTCGTCCAACACGACTACCGATTTCCCTGAAAGATAATCCACTATCCTTCCTCTGTCGATCTTGGATACTTGATCAAACGATGATCGCTGTTTACTACGAGGCATAACTCACCTCCGCTAATGCATGTTTTTAAATTTCGTGTTATTTGCATGCTTACTTCAGGGTGTTGCAGTTATGGTGGCCTTCATTGTATGTTTCAAATTTTCGCTTCTTTAAATTTAACCCTTTTCTTTATGTAACTCATATTCATATACATTTATTAATACTCTCACTTCCAAAAGTTAAGCCCGAAGATGTAAAATGCAAAAGCAACAAATACTGCTTTGACTGACACAAAATTCTGCAAGAAAATAGCCTTTGTGTTTATGCATAAAACAAAATTAATAATTATATACAGAAATGAAAACAAAATTAAATTTTTGTAAGTTATCAGATAATGACATATTCGTGACTTAAACATAATTATGTATAAAGTGAAAATAAACAGCATAAAATGAAAAAGGTCATTAAATGGGTATGTGATTTCCCTTATCTGTATACGAAGTTTACACCTTGTGACCATGCTTTCAATTAGGTAGTCAACCACCGCAAAATTAAGCAATCGTCATTTTTCTTGTAGAGTAGTTTCCAGCTCAATAAGAGTGGCTGGAGTTGGGAAACGTGAAGATACAGCACGGCCGAGAGCATCCCAAAGATTTTCAATGGGATTAATGTTGGGCGAATATGCTGGCCACGCCATGCGTGCAATCCATTCACTCTCCAGGTAGTCATCGACGATGTCAGCGCTGAGGGGACGTGCGTTATCGTCCATTAAAAGAAAAGTAGGGCCAACTGCTGCAGCGTACAATGTCACAATGTGTTCTAGGACTTCATCTCGATAGAGGACAGCCGTCAAAGACCCCCGTTTAAAGAAGTGCAGGTCCGTGAGGTATCCTAATGAAATCCCTGCCTACACCATATTTCTTCCACCACGGAATGCGTGATGTTCGGCGATGTTTTGGGGCTCATTGCGTGTTCGTTGTCCACGCCATATCCTTATATGCTTGTCATCTGGCTCCATAGCAAATCTTGACTCATAAGTAAACATGACATTGCCCCAGTCAGATACATTCCAATTGACATAATTCCGGCTCCACTGTAATCCTGCCCTCTTGATTGGAAGGATAGAGGATCACAAACTCGAGGTACCCGGGTGTACAGTCTACTCATATGTAATCTTCGGAGTACAGTAGCTGCAGATATCGCCTTACCAGTGGAGGCTGTAGCCATAGATGTCACACGTGTGGAGGTCGCTCTGCGATTCCGCGTGACTACAACAGCAATATATCGATCTTCCGCGGGAGTTGTAACCCTTGGGCGACCGGCTACGAGCTTTCAGACAACTGTCTGTGTGGTTTGGAATTGTTTCCATAAACGTGAAATTACAGAATGATG
Organism: Stegodyphus mimosarum; assembly: GCA_000611955.2. Classification (NCBI taxonomy): domain Eukaryota; kingdom Metazoa; phylum Arthropoda; class Arachnida; order Araneae; family Eresidae; genus Stegodyphus; species Stegodyphus mimosarum. The sequence goes on from KK114310.1 coordinate 80,976, forward strand.
AACGCCGAAGAAAAGAGCAGCATCTGTGATCGACTGTCAGGCTTCAGCGCGCCCCACAGCGCGCCGGAGCTCAGAATCATCCACTCGTCTTCTGGAACTGACAGAAACACGTATGTCTTGAAAACAAATTGTACGAAAGTTTTAAACACCTTCTATCAGCACTTACAATCAACTTCTGTAACTCTTCATAAAGCTGGCTTCTTCTAAGACTGCCTTTTTTGGAAATTTTTTGACATGAAAGCGCGATTGGCTGTTACCTAACATAGTTGCATACTTCCATCTACCTCCGCAGCGAGTTGCATCCTCTTCGATTCTGATTGGCTTACCGAAATCAGCATTTTCCTCTTCGTGCTTAACTTCGGGAAGTGAGTGTATATGCCAATATAATAAACCTTCAAGCTTAAATATTGAAGCCTGGAATAGTATATATAAGCGTTTTGATGAGATATATAGATATTTACTCAGATTTTGCTAAATACGTTATACAGGTGCTGCTAAAACGTCTAGGATCAGTTTCGAATTTGAATACATGTTACTGGAGTTTATTTTAATTGAACTAATACATTTTGGTGCATCGAGAGGACGCAATAGTCAGATCGGGATTGTGGCAAATTATCGTCCACTACCTTTGAGTTCAGGTACAACTGGCAGAAATCTTTAGAATTTTGGAGCAGAAAACTTGCCGACTATCATCTGGTTCTTCGCCTCTATTCGGAGTCTGAACGTCCCGACTGCTAACCTGATATGCTTCCAGTACGAAGGGCAGACACTAAGGTACTAGGTAAGGCCTGAAAAAATACCTTACGAGTTTAATGTTTGCCAAGGAATTACTTCATGAAGAAGAGTTATTCTGTATTGGATTATTTAGGGAAATATTGTATACGAAGGGATATATTGCAAAATTCAAGTTAGAACTGAACATGAGCAATATTTTGTAAAAAATCCTGAAAATGCCACGAAGCTAAATGAGATTTTGTGTTATTTGTAGAAGAATAAGATTCGTTTAAATCACTAAAATAAATATTAAATTTTGTTCCTTATTATCGAACAAAATGCACCACTACATGATGAATTCTCCATACTAAACTGTCGATTGAATCTTTTCTCATGTAAGAATACTTGCATTCTGTCCTAACCTAGAGTAACCTCCGTCAGATTTTCTATCAGTTGAGAACATGCATGCTGTATACCAGGTATTTGCACACGTAAAGAAATAAATTACGTGTTGAAATTGAAAATGTAAGGATAATCCAAAATGTTGTGCTGTTGGAGCCCTCGCATTACTTAGTCAAGTTAATAAACAAAAAGACGTATTTTCAACAAAATAATAATAAAAAGAAAGAAAATTTGAATGGATTCAGATTTCACTACAAAACTTTCGTTATTATTAAGCAAAATCAAATTCAAAGTTTTCTTTATTATTAAGCATCGCTTTAATCGCACTTATGCAACATAATATTCAAGAGCAAAATGACAAAATATTTAAAAGCAGCATATCTTTAGAATTTCTTATAGAGTATTAGAGTTGCCACTCATGTTTTCATATTCGCTATATTATTTCTTTCAAAACTAGCTGTTCGACCGGTCAGCCGAGTTACCATGACAAAGGAACAATATCTAATGGTTCTAATGAATCCAATTATTGTAAGTTGTTGAAAATATTTAACATTTCTAATTACATAGCTCCCGATATAAATGCACTTTCATTTAAATCAGAATAAGAAGAAGAAAAATATTATTTTCATGTTCACGTTACTTACTTTTTTTACTTTTCAATCATTTGGATTGCTATTCAGTAACTATTAAAGAAAGATTAAATTTGGAAATTAAATACCTTATGCTTTACTGAATGGCAACTGGAGGATGCGAGAAGATAAAAAAGTATTATATTTGAGGCAGTGGCATAATTATCCTTTCATATAGCAAAATTTGTGGATTAAAAGTTTAAAAAAATATGTTAAAATTTTCAAGAATGGCAAAATTCTGTCGCTCTGGAGATGAAAATGTTTTATTTCGAACTATGTTGCCATTTCTCCCTTTGAAATCTCTACATCGCAGTACGAGGAACATACATATATACATGTAGATTCTTCATTATTTACTTTTTCAAATAATACATTGCGATACTATTTGGTGGCAACAATTTCAAAGGTGATTCGTATACAAATGTAATACGGACAGAAAGTGAGTTTCGAAATTAATAGTAGCTCTTCTGCTAATATTAATATTAATAATAATAATAATACTCGCAAGAAGATTAGGCAAATTAACTTATGAGTATTTGCTATTTTTAACTGTTTTAAGGTGTTGTTATATAGGAATATTTAATTTTTAACTAAAATGTTATTCCTTTATCTCCTTCCCAGCGTTTTAAAACAAGTACTACTGTTGTAATTCCATGAAACGTTTCGTATTCAGTCAAGTTTTGCATCTTGTAATATTAAGAAAAATGTTGCGTTTTCATGTAGCGTAGGAAGTTTAATTTATCTTTCAACAAATACGCATCAGTCCAGCTACTCCATACAGTTATATGTCTGATTTGTCAAATCCATCACATGAACAAGGAATGGGAAAATGCGTTACAAGAAATAAGTATTTAAAAGTAGACTAGAGAAGTTATTTCATGGTATCAAAAAGCAGATTAAATGTTTTAACTGACTCGTATGCTTTATATTTCCATACTAATGATTTTCAAGCATATATTTCTTTAAATCTAAATAGGGAAGAATAATTAGTTATTTTTAACATAATTATTTCAGAAAAGAAGAAGCCGCTATCCTTTGATCAAACGCTCTAAATTAATTTAAGATACTTTGCTTCAGTTCCTCAATGTTTATTAAGATACACACACCTAGCCAATGAATTAGAAACCCAAGAACTATATTTATTGGACCACCTTTTATAGGGGTAACTGTTCTGATTCTTTTGGGCATCGAGGGGATATGCTTCTAGTGCGCATATACGTCCAGCGAATACCATACGTTGGCTATGCAACGTTTTAGATCTTGTAAATTAAATGAAATAGAAGAGTGCTGTCGGATGCTTCTTTCCGACATATCCCCCACATTTCCTATAGGGTTAGGATTCGGTGGCCAGGGAAGGTGTTGGAAGTCAGACCGATGTTCAGCGAACCAATGTTGAACACTTCTGGCAAAATGTAGAGTTGCAATATCGTCCATGACGTATCCATCGCCATCAGTTTAAAAATATCATCATTGCAGGATGTACTTGATCTGCCAGTATATCTATATATCTTATGGTTGTTTGTTTACACTCGAAAAACACCAGGGCACCACTTCCATGCCAGCAGAATATGTCCCATATCATAATACTCCCACCAGATTCTTACTCAGTGCGAGTAAGGCAAGATGGATTCTTGGCTTCATGGGGTTCTAGCCAAATTCGACGTCTTCCATCAGTGAAAAATAAGGTGGAGCCGAATTCATCCGACCACATTACCCGTTTCTAATCCTTATATGTCCAATGTAAACTTTCCCAACAGCACTGCAAACGAATTCTTGCATGTCGGGCAAAAATGAGTTGTTTCAGATAGGCACACGACTATGCATTCCTATACCCTGCAATTCCTTGCTCATGGTTCGAACTGAAATCTGTTGGGAAGAGCCTTGGTTGACAATCTGTATCAGTTGAAGCACAGTAGAGTCCATGTTCTACCTTACAATTCGTCGTACGCAATGCCGATCACTCTCTTGAACAACTGTGCTCGAACCACACTTACGTCTTCAAGAGGGGTTCTGATTCGAACATTTGAAAACCTTTGATGGTATAGCTGCTTTTGGAACCCAATGAGATTTGCTGTCTTAGAAATCGATGCCCCTGGCAAAGGGTACTAACAATAAGCCCTTTTTCAAATGGTGAAAGATGTGCGTTTTTTACATTTTACTTCATTCATCATGAAAAGCACTCTTACACCTTACTTATACTAGCATTATAACTACGTGTAACCCACGTCGTAGAAAAACGATTGCATACTTCATCCATAGCACGCATTCAAACGAAAAGCTCAAAGGTTTCTAATTCACCGGCCAGTGTATGTATCAGATTTTAATATAGCCTCACATTCTTTAATGATGTTTTGTATTAGGCAAAATACTAATGCACTAAATAAAAACTAATTATGTAAAAAGAAGGAGTTTCTTGAATTTTTGGAAAATTATATGTAAGTGAACGTTTAGATGTTAACGGTAACCTGAAGAGAAAGACAGCAAAATTTTATCTTCTCAATAGTGTTGTTATACATTCAGCTATCTTCCGAAACTAGCATAATGACGCTCAGCGTTTTCCTTGTTTATTGCAGTTGCTGTTATCTCAAGCGTTGTCGTTAAGCAAGGAGGAGAATTATGACTTGCTATCTATGGCGCATAATTCAAACATCTTACCACTAAACACATGCATGTTTTTAGCTAAAATTAATGGCTATACCTGCCTATCTTGGAGATATTTGGATATGTTTCCTAGAAAGAGTACCTGATTGGTCATTGAAACCAGCAGCCTAGAATAATGTGAAAACTATTAACGATTCCTTTCAGTTTATGTTTTATGCTTGAAGGCATAAAAAAACTTCATTTCCTATATTAAAACTGTATGCACATAGAGAATAATAGGAATTAGTTACTTTGTGTTTATGTAGACATAATTCATTAAAAAACATTGGAGGTCTTTCGGGATGGTTAGCAAATGTAACATAAAATACAAAAGTCTAAAAAGACTTCTTTTTAGTCTAGGATAGAACCCAGTATTACATATCACTTCGGCAAATATCCAGCACCTGAGCTTCTTGAAAGCATTAAGACAGTGGGTAATTTATAATTAATCGACTTACACTGGCAAGAGGAACATTATGTGTCTCGGTCAGATGCAGCCATAATACAAAAAACATTCTATTCCTTCGTGATTTGTATTTAGCGGAGAAACAATATAAAATCGTAAGCCTCCAACTCAGGAAGAATACTCCCCTCTATATGCGCACAGCTGGCCCACAAACAGAGCTTTTTAGTGAATCCAGGTCCTAGTAGTATCTTAACCTTTGTTAATTCATTTGATTGTAAGATGGCCTGAAGCACGAAGTCAGCAATTTAATCAACTAAAATCAATTATTTTAACTTCTTTTAAAATAGTGTTGAACCTACAGAATGCTCTAAAATATAATTTTTATGAAGACTCCGAGAGCAAAATGTTCAATAAGTTAAGTATTTTTAATCCTTTAATAAGGTAAACACAACATTCCGCAAATTGACGGAATTATTTTAAAACTAATTTACTTGTATATACAACGTTTTACTGCCAATCGAACTAGCACATTTTATACTCTATTTGGCGAGGGTAGTGCTTGTGTTTGCGATTATTGGTAAGATAACGAATAAAAGATATTTCATTGTATACTCTTTTGCTGGCTATAGAAGTTCTTATATATATCTTCTTTGAAAACACGTTTGGCATTTAAAGGTTTAAGGGATATAGATACTGAGAATTTTGTTGATTAGACTTTCTTCTTCAAGTTGAAAATTTAAAATGCTGTATTTTGTGTATGCATCTTGTCCACCATCACTGTTGAAACAATTTTCGTCAAGCTCTGTACTTTACTTTGAGGAATTTCACAACAGGAGATATAGGTCTAGATAGATTACACTGTATTTTAACATGAGGATTTTAAATGACAATACTGTTTTTCGTTTAATATTTTTTTATCTTCCTGCAACGGTTTTGATAGATTTCCGTCTGCTGAATAAACATGTGGCATTTACTCTTCATGAGTATCCATCAATTTTAATAAAAACGAGTAAATATCAGAAGCCTAAGTATTATTTAAATATTAGTTATTATTTATCTTTGATCACAAAAACACATTTAAATAATGGAAGCAAACTAGTCGTAACTAGATTCTTTTTCGCAGTTTCTGTAAACCGAAATATAAAAAATAACAATTTTGTTATTACTACAGTATTTCTTTTTCTTTTCGCAGGCACCACATCAGTTCTCCGACATTAACATAAAGTAGAAATAATTTTTACCTTAGTACCAATCTTCTAATGTTTTCAGATTTTCTATAAAAGTCCAAAAGTATTTAATTTTTGAAAAACCAGAATAAGTAAACTTAAAATATAGAGATAACACAAATAAAATACATTTCCTCTGCTTAAACCAAATCAGACATTAAAGTCTTTCAAGGTGGTCTAATATGTGTTTGACAAAAATTGTCTTTTTCTTTTTTACTTCCTTGTACGAAGTAATTCCGGGTACCATATTTCAACGAAAATATCCATTTTGACAGCTATCGAATGCTATTTAATGACGCTGAGTGACATCTGTACATAAGGACAATTTTTCGGACGTAATTATGTATATATAATCTCGCATAACTCAAAAACGAGTAGCCTTAGAACGTTGAAATTTTGTATATAGGAATGCTAGAGCATGCATAATTGTGCATATCTCATTTTGGTAATCGGCCGCATATATACACACATTGGTTGTTCTCTTTATACATCGAATAATAATAATAACAACATAACATATAACATAATTTCTTTTATACATCGTTTTAGATTTATCATAGTATTAAAGAGAACATGTGAAACGATTAGATAATTCTTCAGATGATATACATAATTTTTGTGCATTCTGAGTTGAAAAATGAATGAGATGTAACGCTGTTGAGTGAACTTAGCGCCAGAGTTTCGCAATGGTAAACAAATAATAGTGAATTTTAAAGAGTGCATTTATTCTATTGTGGTTTATGCCTTATCGACGAGGTAGATTTAATTCAATCCAATACGTTTAAATGAAATTCAAAATGCGTGTAATTTAATATTCCGTACAAGAAGGTCATGCGGTGTGCACATCAGATTTTTTTGTCATTTAGCCTAAGATATCATGACTCATTTTATTTGAAGGAATAAGTTTATTTTCTCAGAACATGGAAAAAAGAATAAGTTAATACTTTTGGCAACTGATAAAATCTGAGGAAATGTATCTCATATGAGCTGAGAAAAGTAATGGCAATGCATTTCAGCGTAAATACATGTTGGCCAATGGAGATGTTGGTCCCAACTTTCTGAAAAGCGGTACAAATTTTTCTCATTTGATTCTATATTTCGTATAGTTAATGAAAACTGAGAAGTTCGGAAGCACTGTGATCCTTAAGAGTCAGAAAGGGACCTTTGATGAAATACGACTTCACTCTGACTGCCCGAAAATAGCTTACTCCCATACAATCACCAATTAAATGATTTTTAAAAGTATGTTAGTTGCTTTTAAAAAAGTAAAGAAAAATAGAAATCATTGTACTGGAAGAAATGTACGGCAAATACTTTGAGGGGATGATATTTACGAAAATGTATAGCAAATGATGTCATAGTGTTTGGGAGGTGTGTTTATCCACAAAAATATATAATTTAATAATATACAATCTGGCATATATAAACAATGAAAAAACATTAATTTAAAACTAACCGTTCAATCCTAAAAATAAGTCAAGTGCACAAACATTAAAAATCTATTTGATGGTGACTTTTAATTAAATACAGTTTAATTAAAATTAATTTTCTATCGTTTTCATCCACATTCACCAGTTATGGTCTGAAGAAATATAAACCGCACTATCCTTGCAGGAAGGAAGTATAATCGAGAGGGGTTTACAGCATAATTTGGCTTTAATTTGAATCAATCTTAACGAAGAATTATATAAAAAATTAATGATATGGAATAGGTAATAATATAAAATATTATCAATATATAATTTCAATTTTAAAAATTTTAAACTAAAGATATGAGCTTATCAAGTTTCAAGGAGAGTAGTTTAAAGAAATGAATAAATGAAATCTGACTACTTACAACGCATTTAATAAAAAAAAAAAAACTTCAGCAAAATCTGGAGCCTTTTCTATCATTTTAACATTTTATAACTCCCTCGAAATTAATGATTCAGGACCTTTGTTTCTAAAGAAGTTTAACAATGCACGCGATAAATTAACAACTTTTTTTACATTCAATTTCGCGAATTTTAAAAAAGTTGATATCCACAAGAGAGAGAGAGAAAGAAAAAGAAAAGAAAGAAAAAAGATAAAACAAAGCTGTGATACAAAATTATTGTTCTTCGGTAATTAGTTATCGTTTAATTGAATGTTAAAATCACGATATGTTCTCCATGCCGAGCATTGTTGCAGGCTTTGTATATCCAGAATCACGTCATCCGGTATAAAATCTCGGTATTACGGACAATGAAGTCCTGAAAATCACTTAGAATACCAACATATTCTTTAATTTGCTGTAAGTGGTGTTAGAACTAATCAATGTTTCATATAAGAGAGATAGAGGTTCAACTGCTTATTTACTGTTTTGGCATAGCAATCGAAAATTCTAGATAGTAAAAGCTTCAAGGAAAATGTTAGAAATGACTCAAACATTCTTAGCAAGTACACTAATTTAATGCTGGAAATAAGTTTCTTCTGACATGTCAAGGCATTTGTGAAAAGAAGTTGGAGATTACAAAATTCGATTATGTATCAATGTTACAAGAATAAGGTTGCACTGAATAAGCTTAAGGTCGGTGCTGATGGAGAGAAACACTTTGAAAAAGGAGCGATGAGCCCAAAACCAGTCGCAAATGTCTTAACATAAGTCACACCAAATACAAAAGCAACATATGCAGTAGGGGTCTCCTTCAATGTTGGGGTATTGTAGGATATGCCTTCAATATCCTAACTGACCCCATACTAAATTCCTTTAAAAAGTCTCTTATGAAATCTACACCTTTAATGACCTGGGGGGGATTGTTAATGCAGTGGGGAATGGCTGTCAAGTTACCACTGTATTGAGTGGCGGCAAGTAGAGCAAATTCCTTATGATGATTGGGTACCTTCACGAGATTGCGTTATACTTACTGCATTACTGAACTGAAAACATAGTTTTTACAATTACAAGGAGCTCTTCATATATATAATACATGAATAGCATAGATATTTATTGAAATGAATTATGGTATTCTTAGTGGGAGGAGTCTGCTAACAAGACTCTCTCTATTCGAGAGTTCAGGAGCAGTTTAAGTATCTCTAGTCGAGAGTTCTTGAGCCTTCTGATGTATTATTTTGATGGAAAAAATCCTCAAACTGTATTTACCACTCTTCTTTAAAATTTCATTAGTGTTTTATGTTTTATGTATGTATACATTTATGTATTTCAAAAGGATTTGTGTTCTGGATACTAGTTGACCGAGAGCCTGATTATGAACTTGAGTTCTAGAAATTTGTACTTAGATTCCATAATCTACAAATATTATAGAAGCTAATATTAAGTCATTTATGCTGTGTGCTTTGTATCGACAAATAGAGCACTATCTTTCGTAGTTTCTCAAATAATGAAACAAATTATAAAAAGAGCATTTCTACTATTTTATATATATATTAGCACAGAATTCTGACACCTTCCTACGCAATTCTTTTATTCCCCTATATGACTACGCATATTTTCCTACGATCTCATACAGCGATATTCCCGCATTTGATACATAGCGAGACTGAAGGCAAATCCTACCGACTTTAAAGACGTTCTTTTGGAAATAATCGCTTTGATTAATGAAAACCAATGTGTCGAACATATAAATATGCAATTGCTTTATATTTGTAATTGATGTTTAAGGTGAAATTACGTTATGGATGTTAGAGATCATCATAAACTGATTTTTTATGTATTTTTTCAAAGAATTTCAAAAATGGTAAAACAGTGTTTACACGCAAACAAATCCAATTATTTAGAATTCAGGAAATTAGATTTATGGTATCAGTAATCAAAATTTGTTGTTGTTGTGATTTATCTCACTTATCTGAAAGTAACATCATAACAAGCCCACGAAATTCATCGTGGCAAGGATTGCAAGATTGCTCCTGTCGTTGGCAAAGCCTTGAGTACCATACAGGTGACAATACGACTTTGCTTAGCTCCACCTACAGTTTTGGTGGAGAGCAACCCGAAGGAAAGGGTCCAAGGGTCTCTCATCCTTCTTCTTCTATCACCAAAATCTAGAGAGGACAAGCGGCCCGTCGCATGTTTAAAGTGTCCCATGACGCTCATGCACTATACATTTACAAATATCCATGTCTTCTCCGGGATTCCTCGAACCCGGTCTTTCGGTATGACATTTAGGGTCACTAACTACTATCCCGGTTGGACATCAATTCTTCAATCTTAATTTTAGTCAATTCAATCTTATTTTATGTACCTCATTTCTTCTGCGTTTTAAATGTGTATAAATATCGAAATGAGCTTAATTAGCAGTAGAGAAAGCTCTGTCTCGAAAGAGGTTGATTGTTAGTTGATTATGAAAGCAAACTAGGTTTATTTGCCTTAGGAAAATGTATTAATTTAGAAATCAAACAACAAAAATCAGCGTTATATTTTCCAATTTTCGCAGGAATAGTTTCGATGGTTTTTACCGAACCACCAACCTCAGCTGCAAAAGGGCAAATGAACGAGATAGGATAAGATAAGAAAGCGTGGACAGGAGACAAGCTACTAGCGCCATCTGTTGATAAAACCAGAACTAAAACATAATTTCGTAAAAGGCTGAAGGCAAAGATGGATTGGAATTAGGGTCGTTAACTCGAACAGAAAGATTTTTTTGAATGTAAAATGCCTCTAGAAAATCCAGTTCACCAATAGAAGATGTTTTTTGAATACTTTTACCAGCCTAAAAATTGAAAGTGTGATTTTCAAACCAACAACGTTGGGCAACAGAAGACTTTTGTGTTTCCTTTTTTCTAACATATGCCTCGTGTTCCTAAATGCGAAATTTTAAGGCTCTCTTAGCTTGGCCGCACTGTTTAAAATTAAGTAAATTAAACCGCACTGGCAAGGAATCCTGTAAATACCCCAGGAATTCATATCCGGAATGGGGTCCTTGAGTATGGAAACTCAGAATTTTATTGAGGGGAGAATAAACTGCCCGAAAGTTAAATTTCTGTAAAATACGTGCAACTTTATATCTAATTAATGGAAAGAATGGAATGACAACATAATTTTTATAATCTCCTAAAACAAGAGTCTGCCTTTTGGTGTGTTGAGATGAGAATTTTTAACTGCTTGATTAATAATGTTGGGTGATGAGTTTTGTTGTTTGACTTCTAAATTAATATTTGTTCCGCGTGTTGTTGTATCTTAATTAGAAAAAAGTGTTTAAAGAGGAAGGAATTCGACATTAAGGCTGTTTGGCCTATGGAGTGTGCTACATGGGGGATATTTTAAGAGAAGTCAACTCGCTATAATTTTCACTAGGAGAACATTACCAAAACCACATTCGGCCCATTGGTGAGAGATGGGCTAGGCACAAAATAAAACTTCTCAGTTCTCTCTTGAACTCGGCTTTTGTAGGTTTTACAGGGAGTGAGTTATTCTAGGAATGGTAGAACATACTACTGAGAAGCATTAAATACTAAGATACGTTTTCCTACCGGCGCTTTTCTCCTTGCTCACTGGGAAGAGATTTCCTTTTCTTTTACCATATATTTAAGTGTTGATTTCAAAAATGCTTTAGTTATGTACATTTTACTTTTCTTCTTTATCTAGGCAACGCAGTATAGAAAGATTTCAGCTATTTCTTGGAAGATGAAGCTTGATTTTAAGCTTCTAGACACATAAATCTGTATAATTCTTTATTTGCATATAATATATAACACTTAATTTAAATCTTTACATGAGATATGTCAAAGCAGCGAAATTATATTATTTTTTATCAATTATATTAGCGAAAGTTTACCTGTATATGCTTTAAAAGATGTAGACGTGAATTTATCAGTTAATTTGACCGCAACTGAAGTTTAATATACGTTCATGTCCGCAATATATAATATGTATGCTATAATATACAAAAGCTGCAACTAACAGATACCTTGCATATCAAAGTATTTATTGAACTGATGGACCAGGTAGATCACAAGATTTCAGTTCTGTCTATCTGACGTTGTATCATTTCAGAGAAGCTATGAGTGACGTTTTCTCACCTTCTCCAAGATCATTAACCGCCTTGCAATTATGACTAAAGGCTACATAGTCATAACTCCTAACGATGTATCTGATAACCTAACGATCAACTTGAGACGACGGGCCAAGCAGTGAGAGTGCATTTAAGTGAAGAATGGTTATATCTCAGATTTAATTCATATTCTAAGCTGTTCTCCAAGAAAACATTGTTTGCCTTCTTATGAATTATGTGTTTTATACATTTTTTCGAAGCTGATTGTTCATATGATATATATTACAAAACGTCCTTAAAATATATGGAGTTTTACAACATATCATTGCTTTCTGTTTCTTAAAAGCTGTACATCCAACTAATTAATTACCTCTTCCTTCAATTGCTGCTGCCTCATTCATGATATGTGTCGTTTTAGTAATATGTTTGCCGCCGAAGTTTGACCTATTTTCTGATAAGCTATTGAGTTCAGATTTTGCACACTCTTTTTATGAATGGCAATGCAATGGGGAGAAATAATGGTTTCAAAATTCGATTTACATATTTTAAACTTTAAGGTTGAAATGATTTTCTTACATATCTTTGTATAATAAATAATGAAAAATATAAAAATTTTGCTGTTTGTTCTATGAGTTCCAGAGGAAAACAATCTATTAACAGAAGCTTGTGTGAAGGTTTAACCATAATTTCTGGAGTTATGGAGAAGTTTCGAATGTAGCTCGAAATTTTCGTGTTTGACATTTATGATTTTTAATATTCAACGTCTAATAAAATTATCTATACAGTTTCCAAATTTTCACAGATTATAAAACTAACTCTTCGCCTTCTTTTCAAACGAGAATTTATAAAAAAATATGCTGATTGAGTTATTTTCTACAAAAACGTGTGTTGCAGTGCTGTTCACATGAGCTGCTCACAGCTGTTCAACAGCTATTCACATAACATAAAAAATTTACTTTTTCAGATGGTTTTAAGATTTGACTTGAAGCTGCTTCGTGGTCCGCACTACTGTAGAGTATTTGAGAATAAAAAAGACATTGATGAAGTTACTTGCAAATTAAACTGAAAATTAATTTCGAAAGAATGCCAGATATTAGGTAAAAAAACAGAAAGCAGATATTTGAAATTTAATGCCGCAATTCGAACTAGTCATCTCTGACACGTACGCTTGCACTTATAAATATTAGGTAATAATAAAAATTTATTAGATGTTTCCAAATTCCGTCCGCTAAAATTAAGAGCTGTTAGAAAATTATATTCATGAACAAGATAGTGTACTGTCAAAGAAACCGTTAGGATTCTTCTGTCAGATAAAGTAGCTAAACAAAATACAGTCTTGCCGACTCGCATTCCAGCTCTTATTTATTGAAACGACAGATTATTTAATTCCATTTGCCAGAACTAATATAAGAAAACTTATTCCTGAGAATGTTCTGCTCTTTTCATTTCTTAAATATTTTATCATCAACGGTTTTTTATATTAGCGACATTAACGTATATTCATATGGTAGATTTGCATATACGTTTTTTACGTATTTCATTTACCACCAATACTATTAATATATGATATTTAATACTTTATAGTGTATGGTATTTCATGAACTCATATGTGCGCTTAAAACATTCTGGCATTTTAAATTACTCTATTCTTTATAGATATATTTTTTTCATTATGTATAAAAAATATATTTTACTAACAGGCAAGCCCGCCAGATGAGCAGGCTGGAGCCAAAGGAAAATTTATAAGTTCTGTGACACCTGAAAACCAAATGCATAGAAACATCTTAGTATAATTGAAATCAGTTCATTCTTTCAAAGAAACAAACCAGGAAACAAAATCTTTTCACAGTTCAGGTTCATATGTAAGACGTCATGATTTAAATTTAATGTAATATAATTTTTTCTCAATATCAATAATAGAATTAATGTGGCATTGATTCATCGTGCCAGTTACACTAACCTGAAATAAAAAAAGTTGCTAACAGCAGCCGTTTATTTAAAATCACAACAGTAATGAAACATTTTCGACATACAATAATGTCACATGCAATCCCATGTTTTCTTCATCGTCAGAATATGATCTTATGCAATAATAATATATTTAAAGTTTGGTAATGCTATTTTTATTTCATGTTTTGTAAAACTTTAGTAACAAACGCTGCAATTCAAAAGAGAGAAGTAGCAGCACTTTCGGAAATAAAGTAGAAGTTTATCCCCAGGAGGCGAGACTCCTGCCACTCCGAAAAATGAGTGCGAAAATAGCGTTTTCAGAGTTCAAATTAGTATCTCGGCTGATTAAAGTCATTCGAACATGATATTGGTCGAAATAGTCTCCCACGAATTTTTTAAACTGGGGATAATATATTTAAATTTTGCCAACGCTATTTTTTCATATTTTGTATACCTTACAATTTTTTTATAAACAAACTCTACGAGGAGTTTCAGCACTTTTCGAAATAAAATCCCTCCAGCGTGCGAGACTGTTGCCACTCGAGAAATGAGGATAAAAATTAGCGTTTTCAAAGTTTTTAATTAATATCTCTGCTAATTAAAGTCGTACGGAATGAGAATGGTCGAAATGATTTTCCACGAATTTTGAGAATCCGGGAGTACCTCTCTCGAATCTCAAATCCCCTCCGTTCCGGGAGAGATAATGCCAGAAACAAACAGACGCCCACAGATTTTAATAGTATAGATTATCTTGGCATGGTAAAGTATGTTTCACGTGAAACAGTAAATTTCTTACAGAATATACTAAAAGTACAGAAAGACAGAGATGAAAGGTAAGGAATTAATCACGATATATCAGAAATTTAACAAACAGAATGAGTATTGCTGTATCCTCGCATTGAAAAATTTACGTAAAAAGTTTACAAGCGTCCAACGTTCGACTGAAAAGATAAATTATACAATTCAGCCTTTACATTTCATGCTGTATATATTCCATGTGAATATTGACTTGTTGGGGCAGCTGGTTCAAAAGAATGTCCATTTGATAGATGATGAATATGCTCTTCTAGGTTTACTTTGCTTCTGAAAGGTTAACACTGACTGACATTTGCTTATGACAGTTGCTCATGCGACAGTTTCTTTTGTGACATGACTTTGATATGTATTTTCTTTAAAACTTCTATCTATTTCACGTATAAAGGCTAGAAGGAATACGGAAAGAAAGCAATGGGTATAATGTTAAGTCTATCAAACCAAGAAAGTAGAGCAAAAAATTAAAATTTGTTGAACATTATTATATATGTAGCTCACTTCGAAAACATTATGTCACGAAATTTAACTTAACAATTTCATTAAAAATGTTAATTAAATAAAAAATTATTTCTAACAGCACTTTTGTTTCAAATGCAAAATTCGTGTTGAAAGTCGAAATTGTTCATAAATTATGTTATTTAAAAAAGGATTTATTTATTAATATACATATATTGATATACATGAGTTATTTATCATTATAGATATTGCAATTACTAATATTCACTAATTTCTTAATGTAAAACCAATGAATCGATGCATAACAAAAATAAAATAAAATAAAATAAAAAATTTCCATTTTGGATGATGTTAAAGCACCCGTACTCGACCTGGGAGACAGTGCTTCTTATTAGATACTAACAACGTGAAGATAGTCAGTCTATTTTTAATGTGAAAAGAACAAACCAAAAATAAATAAAACCTGATGCTGAAAAACCAATTCCGGTATCATAGTTTTAAAATACTGCCATCACTTTAATAACAATTTTTGAAATCTGTAAAAGAATATCCAGTAATATTGTTTATGCGTAATCCTTTAATACTCACAAACTCTAAATAAGTAAAGGTTCATTTCAATGCTACATTGAAATAAATAAAGGTTCCTTCATTGATAGTTAGCTGTTATAAATAAATTTAATTTCAGTTTTCAAATAGATATTTGTATTCATCTTGAATTTCATGAGATTATTAAAAATCGGAATGAAAATGATTAAGCAAAGCTGTTTTAAATTTTAAAAATTCAGAAATAAAAACAATGCCATGTATATATAGATATAAATATACATAAAAAGTTATTATAAAATACACTTTTATGCCTCCAGTTTCTAGTATTCAATGAAATGTTACACAGGAGGTTATAAATTACTGAACATATTTCAGTGACAAACAGTTAATGATTTTAAAATGATCATTTGTATTACATCAAATTATACAGTAATTCGAATATTTGTGGAAGTACATGTTAAATTTTTTCAACAATTCAATACGGTTTTAGGAGCACGTACTATTTCATTACTCAGCAAACCAGTTTTGTTGTTTGTATGATTTCTGTAACACATTTGCAATTTAATCGTCTTAGATAGTTATCCGTTTAGAGATGGTTTTTATAAAATTCAACATTCAAAGAAACTTAGTGATATTATGTGAACCAATTTATTGCTCAGTTCAATCTCCTGATGCGGAACTTGAAGACTTTTTTATACAGGGGTTAAAAAAACCCTGTAACTAAATTATTATGTCAGATTATTGAACATAAATAAAAAATTACGGAAATCATTAGAACTACACCCGATATATTCGAGAACACGCTGAGAAAATTTGAAAATTGAGTAGAATAATATATGCAATATACAAGAGCATTGACTGAAGCGTTAAATTAATTGAATTTCTATACAATTGGATATACACTCCTGCTAGAAGAATTATCCACAAAGGAAAAACACGGAATAAAGCAAAAACTATTTAATGGATATGCCTGAAATTAATCCAGGGTGGCATTACTAGATCCCACACCAAACAATAAATGATATCCTCTAGCTTAATTGCATGCTTGATAACTGCGAGGTTGGTTGGCAATACTGTCGTTGATCGTTTGTTATGGCAGTAGCGCCCATTCCTGTAATAATGCATGTCGATGTGCCTGGAAGGTGCCTGGCGGCATTTTGCGACCTACTATCCGTAGTCCCAACATGTCCCACGCATGCTGTATGAGATTCAGGTACGGTGATCTGGCAAGCCACGGAGGATATGGAATGGTTTAAAAGCCTCATTCATTCGAAACAATTAGCAATCGTAAGTGGTGATACGTCATCAGTTGCGATTGGGTTTGCTGTTTCGGTATTTAATTGGAACACCCCAAACAATCTAATCTCGAGATGGGTTGTTCTTGGAGCAATAACTCCAAGCCCATCAATCCGTGGCAAAAACGATGGAATCAGTATGGCGGCTGTGTTGATTATCCTTTCATGAAGACAGAAATTCAAGTGTGCCAAAGTACTTAAGATTTAACGGCAATCTTTTAGATCTACCGGAGTGGCAGTAATTTATATCAAAGTAAAGGGTGTATAAGGCTCTTAGCAAGGGGAACTGACTTACCATCTGATAAGAAAGCCACTTGGTGTTAGTGACCATTGATTGTGTAGTGTTTTTTACATTCGTGTTGATAGATTTCGACATAATTCCGAGAAATATGTCTGGATAAGCTGCATCAAATTATATATATCAGTCCAAAATAGCTTTAGTATGGTTCTATTAGCTAGCAGAACTATAGTAAAGCTAAAAAATAGCTTTACTATAGTCCTGCTTCCCGAGAAATTGAGAAATACGAAGAAAATGGATAATTAATTCTCGGCGATTGGAAAGAATTCCGATAACAGGAGCGTGAGCTTTCGAAGCAAGTTCAGGTTCGTATGTTTTTATATATTGTTAAAAACAATGTTTCAGCAAAATGTGTATTTTCATTTAAATATTGTTAACTAATAATACATTAATTTACATGTACAGAATGAATTGCAGAATTTGTTTGTGTAGTCAATATGCAGATACCGCGAATACCGATGTGATTTTTTTTACTGTTATTTTCGCTAACGGATGATGTTTAAAGAATTATATTTTATATTTGATTTAAACTTTGTGTGTGATTGGAACTATAAAGTGCGGGTTTTATTTAATTTTTAATAAGGGATTCATGGTTTAAAATCGTATGTTACTTTTTGACCCTGTTGACCGTTGGCTCCAATATAGTAAAATATAAACATCGGATAATATGATTAAAATTATACATTATACAATATTTACTTTAAAATAAAATAAATATATCGTGATTATATTCAATTTGAAGAATGTAAGCATATATTTAAGTATTTGACGACTAACTTTGACTGTATTTATTACATCATCTAGACTACGTATGAACATGAAATATATTCCAATATATGAACATGAAACATATTCCAATATATGAACATTAAATATGTTTTAAAATGCAGTACAAGCTTAATCACTCATTCTTAATTTAGTTCGGTGTTCATATAAGATTTAAAATTTATCAGACAACTGTTTTCTTAATGTATAATTTAAATAATTTAATAATACATGTTAATGTAATTTAATATTTTTTATTTTAATGTTTTCAGAAATTTGCTAAATCAAGTTTATCTTTAGATCATCTTGCGTCAAAACCGTCAATAATAAATCTGTTTTGGCATTCACAGCTAAAATGTTTAATGAACAAGCTTATTATTGATGTAAATGAATGAAGAACTATAGTTACCTGGTAATCAGTATCTTATGATACTGCAATAATTTAAAGAGCTTCTTATTGTTCTTAAGCTGCATAGCTTACTTCGAAAACTTCTAACCAACTTTATGTTTCACTCTTCTATATTATCAAATAAATATAAAAGGTATATTTCTAATCAACTATTCTTCCTTTCATTTATGAACTTTATTCATTATAGAGTTTTATATATTTAATTTATATCATTATGTATTATATAATTTTCCTTTTAGAATGTATTACAATATTTTAAGTTACAATTTTTTTTACAATGTTTTAAGTTTTTAATAGAGCTAAAGCGTACGTTTTTATTTTCTTTTGCTTTAAAACATCTTTCGAATCTCTTTTCTTTTTCAGTATGCAAAACAGAACTTACTTCACCTATATTTTTCACATGTTAATGTGATTGCTGTGAATTGAATGTGTCTGTTTGGTTAGCTACGTCTATATTTTTCACATGTCAATGTGATTTATATGAATGGCATGTGTCTGTTTGGTTAGCTATCTTCATAAAGGAATTAAAATAAAATGATGCCCTTTGAAAACTTTTGATATGTAGAACCTTGAAAGAATAGCGCTGAAAAGCCAAAGAGGGCGCCCAAAACCTGAATTGCAAACCTAAAGAATGGTTAAAACATGGCTGACAAGTCAGTCTGCACCTCTAGGAACTGTATTATTGGTTACTTGGAAAACAACACAATTCCCGACCAAGTGATGAACATCAATGCGCATCAAGCAACCTCTAGTAGTAATCCTCTTTGAGTGATTATCGGTGTTTTAATTGAATGAGGCTTTCACTCTCAAAACAACTCGGCACTCGAGTTATATCCGGGCGGAAATTTTCGTCCATAAACGTCGCGTTCGGGACAGATTGCAGCGGTAAAAGGACTTACATGAAAGTGTAAAATTTTGTCGAGGTATGAGATTGCTGTGACAGAACAACCAGGAACCTCGGAGAAGTCTGTGCGGCCATTCGTTACTATCCCAGGGCGTGAAATCCGAAATCATGCATTCGAGGCGCCACAGTTTGGCAAAATATGGGCCATAATGCAGCAGTAGAGGGATGCGACGCCTGTTGTCATGCAGTTAGTGGTCTACGGTGTCTTGCACATAACAAAAAAAAACTATCTTCAGCCGATGAAATAATCCTCCTGCGTCCAGACTCATGTCTTCTACTGGTGTTTTGATTACTTTGGCTTCTCCGGCGTATTGATGACATTACAATGCATATAATGCTCTCTCGCAACAGCGGAGTTTCTTGCACCAGGTTGCAACATCCCGATAGTTCTGCAGCGCGTTCCATCGTACAAATGGTGTCTTTACTCATGCTTTTCGTTTCCAGTACCTCGGATAATCCGAAATTATCGCTGCTTTCGGACTGACGCATAGGTGCAACACGCCCGTTTTAAAGCGTTTCTCTGTTACTGCGGATGCATTTTATGCTAATTTTGATTACCTGTTTGCCTTCGGTGATGCAGCCCCTACTTCATTCGCTGTGCCACATTTCCTCACTGAAATGAGTTGAGTAGTTTATGCCTCCCTTATATCATAGAGATATGTACAATCTTGCATTTGATGTTTCAAAATATGCATCTTTGATGTTCTTATATGAAGATAATTTTTAGACAGTTTAACTTGAGTAAATAGGAAAGTTACTGAATCATATGTTGTCCCGAATGTATATACTATCTAACTTCTGAAAATTCCTTATTGAGGAACACGAAGTAATCGTCCCAATACACAATCCTGATTTTATACTATGCATAATATAATTGCAAATACTTATTTCTCGGAAGTTATACTTAATTTCATTTTTTTTAAAAAAAAACGTGAGTTGCGCCTGCTTTCAAACTTTTCAAAATGTATGTTTGAATAAAATTATATAATTCGGGCTCTTCATAAGTATAAGAAGTTGGTTAACAGATTTATGAATTAATGTGTCCATATAAGACGATATTTTATCCCCACAATTTACAGTAGCTGGATTACAAAAAATAGTACAATAAGATTAATAAAGTCCCAAAGTGCGAAATAAAATTACAATAACGAAGCACGTGTTCCACACGATATTTTTCAGATTTTTATTTTCTTCCATGCTAGATACTATGACTTGAAAATAACACTGCCGAAATAATTTGATTTCTGTAAGAAATGCTAGAGATAAGAAACGAGAGTACAAAATTGCACATCTCAGCTCATATTATTAAACGCAGCTTGCTGATACTGATAATCATCTTATGGAAATGACTTCAGGGAAGGATTTTAAGCAAATAGGTGATAAGATTTGTGATACAGAATTGGTATAAGACTTGGAACTTTCCATTCCAATTCAACACCACCTCGTTTCATAGAGTCTGCGTAAATATACTAATCTGTATAATATGTACCTGAGTATGTCAAATTACTACGTTAAATGTCCTCATGTTCCAAGGACGGTTGACATGATGAGAGGTACGTGGAATTCGAATTACTATCCCTGAGAGCTTCGATTCTATTTGAATAGAGTGTTCGTTACTGACTGAATTTCAGAATCCTTTGTGCTATGCAGTGCTCGAAATATCGTGTTAATTCCACGGTTTCACATTAGCATACATGGCATAAACATCATAAATATGAGGATAAAAGTTTTCCAGCCACATGGAACCTATTTTGTTTCGAGGCATATAAATATATGATGCTAAAAATACATTTAATTGATTATGATAATACTGTAAAACTTCATAAATGTAACTCTGTTTTAAATAATATAAACTAAATTTGTTCTTGATACAAATAAAACTACAATGTGGTATATGAAATATAAAGAAATAAAAATATAAATATTTGTTGCAAAGACGTATTAAAATTAAATAGATGTATAACTACATCAAACAAATGCATAAAAATATTTGCTATAAAAAGAAGTATGTTTATTATTTTAAAACTTGTTAATTTGTTGATAAACAGCAGGCAGATTAGTTCTAAAAAAGAAATTCAAAATCTTTTGCTACGTCAAACGGCAGGTCTCTGCCTTGCACATATATTTGTTCTTTTGTATCTGAGAATAAAATCTAAAACTCTGCCTCAGCATATTAATTTAGTTCCTAAGTGACAATTAGCAACAGCTATAATTTTAAATGCCAGCTAAAATTAATACGCGACAAGCAATTTGCAAATGAAGATACTCGCTTCTTTACTAATTATTATTGTAAATTAAATGAAAATTTTAAATTGGTAAAGAAGTAAAGATAAACTGGTTCATAGATAAAATTAGAAGAAAAAACGTCTAAGTAAAAGTTAAAATGAAGCTAATTTGAAAACAAAAAGGTAACCCTAATTGGAATTGAAATTGAAAAAAAAATTGCCTGCGTAAAATTTGAAATAAAGCCATTTTGGTCTAATTTTGTGAGATATCAAAATTACCATGAGAATTGTGTAAAAGAATGTTACCTCATATAGCACAGAAAATTCGACATCATAATTGCAGTGTTAAGCATCGTTGCAACAAGTAAAATGAAAAAAAATATTTGTACATTTTATTAGTAATAACAATAATCATTTAAAAACATCATAATTTTCGAAAACACAATTTGCGCTTAGATATTCTAAAATGGTTACAGTTTAAAGAATTTATAAAAAATTATTAGTCCAGATATAAGCTGCTCTCGAATTTTTAAATCCAGTATATTTTTTAATAAATGC
>KK114310.1:103363-115596 GCA_000611955.2 Stegodyphus mimosarum
AAAATTTTTTAAATGTTGATTTTCTTGAATACCAACATTTAGTTTTTAGTTTTTTTTGCGTTATTCTTTTGAGTAATTAATTTTGTTTGAATTTTTTTAAACCTTGGAACGTGGGTGTCAAATTTATTTTTAGGCGATTGCCTTTAGAATTTTTCTCTTTTTGCTAGGAACATGAATATCAAATTTACTTTTAGACGATTGCTTTTAGAATTTTACTCGCTTTATTTGGCTTTAATTTTAATTTTGCAGCTCAATGCGTAAAAGTCTTGATTAAAAGGTATGTTGTTCTTCTAATACCTTTTATAAACTATATATATATAGTTTATAGAAAGTATTAGACACATATACAATGATTTAATGATTTAAGTAGGACGAATCAGCTTGCAGTCGTCATGGCTATCGTCGGAAGCTATCTTACTGCGGCTGGGCATTTCGTAACAGTAAATAATCTAATTTATTGAGAAATTTCATCAAATATAATATATATTCGACATTTTCACTTTCAGAACTTGAATACTCATGTATTTCTGTTGCAGCAGAACGCATCATCTTCAATACATTTTAAATCATTACTAATGCAGCATTAAAAAAAAGATTTTGTCATTAATTTCCACAAATATAGTTTTTCAAATCTTCAAGACCTACTGAGCTTGTAGAAGATGACAGTTATTTTATTTTACATTTGGTGTCAACAGATGATCATCTCTATTTAACTGTGTTTCATAACAGATTTTTCTTCTGTCTTTAGCTTTCTTAACAAACAGATCATATGGCTAGGGTGCACTAGTCATAACACTGGTAGTATTACCCCATTAGAGTCTTTTATTTTGACTTTAATTTGGTATAAATTTAAGCTGCGACCTAATTTTAAGTCTTAAAATTTCAATAAAAAATAGGGGCTTAAATTCGAAGCAGTAAGATATTTATCTTCGGAGTGCAGTGTTAAACGATGATACAGTAGAATTCTAGTTATATGAGAAACCAAATTTAATAAAATTCACGTGTTCGGAACCCATTTACACCTTAGGAAATGTAAAAATATGTTTTCCTATTAATTTATTAATGTGACTGTAATGACGTTATTTGATTTATATGATGCAATGGATAAAAAAATGTATAATGTTTTAAAAGCTATTTTTCATTTCTATTATATTTATATAAATAAAATGTTACTACACATTTTTTTAAAAAATTTAGTTGAGCAAAGAAATGTTGCGGTATTGTAAAATATTTATGTCTAGCATATGAGAAAATAAAACATTAAATCATTATTTTATTTTAGTTGAAACAGAAAGATGTTGTACCTTTAAAAATATCCTTAGTATTCTCCAAAAAGATGTAATTTTTATCATGTTTCAGAGAAATAATTTTTTAAACAAAAAAGGAAAAATCTTTAGAGAAATACAATAGGAAAAAGTGAAAAAAGATCTCATTTGAATTAAAATATATACGCATCTGCGACGCAGAAATAAAAGAATCGAGATCATTACAAACAATTTTTTTTAATATTCGTACATGTTCTAGCTTTATTGATTGGAATATTTAGAGACGCTTTAAAATGTTTTTAACTTCAGCAAAACAATAAAATATTTAACTAGAAAGTAATTTATGTACCTATGAAATATCTCACTTGATTCGAAAAGGCTCTTTTCGTCATTAAGCACTTTTTTTCTGAGAGAGCAGCCAAAGGGGAGGGGATCTTGAAATGCATTTTTGCTAGACATTAAATTGGTTCTTTTTTAAAGTAAACGGGAGGATTCGTATCGATTTCAGCGAGTTAATCAATTTCTAAAATAACTAAACTTATTACATACCTGTGAGCAATTTTCTCAATTTGTAGCACATTTTCATCGCCTCGCAGCATTTTCTGATGGATATATATCATCAGGAATTTTGTTCAGTCATTATCACCATAGCAACAAATGCATTTAATCCTACCGTTTTACAATGGAAATGACAAGGATCTCATAATGCCATTGTATAGAATCCAAAGACATCAATTCAAGAGCTATCAAGGGGTTTAATTCATCATAACTCCTTTCGTCGAGGTAGTTACCGTGTTACATTCGTCTGCGTAGAAATGCTTGATATTTTACGCATAATTTTCAAGAACGCTGTTTAGGATGATTTTGTTCAATTATGCATTTCAAAAAATTTAATAAGCAATAAAAGTTTATTTTTGTAGAATTTTTATTTAGAAGAAAGTATGAAAAATAATAACATGTACTATTTCTGTTTTAAATGATTTGCAATAAATATTTCTTCGTCGCCGTTTCAGGCAAATGAATTGATTTAATTTCTACACGAGTTGCTTTTGACATTCCGATAAAATTATGGTAGATGGAGATGGCAGATTTGCTGATTCAGACAACGATGTTTAAAATAATTTTCAAAAGCAACGCATAGATTATGTTTTCATGAACTGAACAGCTAAGGCCAAAAGTACCGGATAAATCAAAAGTCCGTTAACAAGCGAAAATTGAATAATTCACGGTTTTTGAATTCGCGGTTAGGCATTAATTATTGGAATCCAAGAAAAGAATTCCTCGGTTAGGTAGGAATTGATACAGAGAGGGAAAAATTGACACACATGTTTGAAATGGCATAGGGTCTTATTGAAAGAAAAAAAAATTGAAAATTTTAGTTTCGCCGCATGAGAATTATGTATGAGCTATAGTGAAAGAGGAAATGTCAGTCCCTTCATGATTTTATCACCTCTCTATCCTCGCCTCCAGATGTTGCTGACGTTATGATGTGGTTGTATCACGTCAATCGTGATCGGACCCTTTATATTCGAGGAAATACGTGGTTCTGGTATACAGACTACAGTGTGACGGGTGCAAGGGACGTTGATATGCTGCAAAATCGCACTATTCCTAGTCTGGCTGATAAGCGGCTGTTGGTAGGTATGACTTTTACGCAGGATGGTGCTCCACCCCCATATTGCTACATGTGTGAAAGATCTCTTGCACACTTCATTTGGTGAGAATCGCGTGTTGAGCCGGCACTTCCGTCATGCTGAGCATCTTATGTTCCCACAGCTCAATTCCTGCGATTATTGGTTGTGGGGTTATTTGAAATCGCAAGTCTATTGCGATCGTCCGACCTCATTAGTGATGATAAAAGGACAACATCAGACGTTCTTACCATGCCTACAGGTATGCTGTACAGTGCTATTCAGAACATTATCCCTCGAATACAGGTATTGTTGATGAATGACAGCCGACATGTTGAGCATTGATTATCAAGAGTATAGTTTTTGCTAAAAATCAGTTGTTATGCTAATTATTGCTTTTGTTATCATATGAAGATCCATATGTTGGTGGTTTTAATACTTTTTTTTTACTTTCAATAAAACTCCATGGCATTTTAAGCATGTGGGTCAGTTTTTGCCTCTCTGCTTACATCAATCAGTGAATTACTGAGTTTTCAAATGTTCACGAACTTTTGTGTCACCCGATATATTACTGAACACTTACATGAAGATTCTTAATTTTTCTATAATAGCACATTTATTTTCCGTGTACTGTAAGACACAATACTGCGTTCCTGATATAGTAAATTTATGATGTTATAAGTAATGGTTATCAAGACTGCTCACATTTTAATTACAGGTACTGTTAATTACGCTATTTGGCCTTCGTTAAAACTTAATTCTTTCACTAGTTCTTGAGAAGTTATTTTAGATTTTTATTTATTTACTTATTACGTTTTTCACTTCTTATTCTCGAGTTTTGCTTCGTTGGTGTTCTTCTTATAGCACTGGAATCTTTCAGCTCAATTTATAATTAAAAAAAATAAAGCAGTATAGAAATAAAGAAAAATTTTAAAAGAAACAATCCAATTTTCCTTAATATATTAAAAATATACTGAAAAAAGAAACATGCGATTTTAATTTATAGTAATCAAAAAATTAAATAACAGAACGCAAATATTGATGCAGTATAGTTTAAGGTAGACAAAAATCCAAGAAAAAAACATAAACATAAAAATAAACAGAATGGGATTATAAAACTCTAAAATCTCTAGGAAATTCATAAAACGGTTTTTCATGAAAATCCGAATTTCATGTAAGGAGTTACAAATAAACTTCCGTTGATACATTGCATTATAAAATCTGCTTATTTCAGTTCGCTCTATCTACCTTTACATTTGCGCCAGATAATTTTAATTACCCTGGATATGTTTATTTCTAGTGGCAGATTAGAAGATAACTGTAGTCAGAAATAGAAACAGAAGAAACAGTTATAAAACTAAAACTACGGTAAGCGTATAGATCTTTCATCTTGTGCCGATCTCTCCAGTATTTCTCCCACAAGTGTCCCGAGCTCAGTGCAGGGCAGTGATTCAAATCGTCGAGTCCATTTCCTCACGAATGTTGCACAATTGGCAAAGAGGACTTGGCAGTGTTTTTATATCAGTATAATTTTGAATCACCCTGTATATATACATTTGTATTTTAATATATTGATTTAAGAGAAAAATATTTACATTAATATGATATTACATATTGTGAATCGTGGGCATAATTCGTGAAATATATTTCAATGCTGATGAATTAATTAAAGTATTTCAATAATTCGAAAGTTCTTAATTTATTAGACTCTTATTGTTGATTTTAATAAAGTACATCCAAGCCTAAAATATTTAAATGATATTTCATGAAGTAACAAATTTCTTTTATTACACTAGCATAAGACAAATCTCAAAATATGCTTAGCTAATCCAACATAGACAATTTATTTCTTAACTCGAATTATGTCTTGATATGATTAAAAGGTGTTTTACATAATAAACAAAGCATGTTTCCCCTTCAGCTTCTAAAATTCTAGGTTTGATTACTAAACATATTGCCACCATCCTTGCTTTCTGAAAAGAAGGAAGTACGCAATAGCGTAGCGGTGCTCTATCGGACTGGCTCTTGGCCAAGACGATTCAAGATTGTTTAAATAATATTTAAAGCACCAGCCCAACCTTTGGCATTCATCTAAACGTCTATGTAGCATTATATACAGCCAGGCTTTGATAGTATCGTTATGAGTCCTTGTGACACTCGAGCAGTCCTACATATGAATGAAGCTTCTAATCACTGTAAAGGCTGCTCCACCGTAACCAATCTCTCACAATATGCAGATGCCGCGAGAGAGAATCCGATGGAGTAACAGGACTCCAGTCTCAGTACAGTAACAGGACTGCACATGACAACCAACTGCTTTTCAAAATCAGTTTGTCTATGTAATAACAAAATTACTGAGCATAAAAGTTTCAGCCTCAAAAGAAATTTCACATTGTAGCGAGCCGGATGCAGAAGACTTAATGAGAAAGCTTTTATGCTGTAAGCTTTTATGTGTGTTAACCCTTATTATTTTATTATGTTATTTGCCCTCCATATTAAATTTGATTTAACTATCACGTTTAATTTTGCTCGAGAAAATTGGTTCCTTTTGAGTTGTAGTAGGCTCTTTTCATTTCATACAAATTATCTAATTTTCAATCTTGCAGATTTTACACACAAACCCTAAACTTGGTTATCTCGGTAATTTCTATCTATTTAGTGAGCTACACTAAAACTCATTAAAATAAATAATTTTTCAAATATTAGTTTTCTATTCGTCAACATAACTCTTTTCTAGCTATAGCACTGAAACTCAGAAACCCGCATGGCAAGACCTGTATATTTACTTACCTAACAAAGATTTTATGTGTAAGAAAACACAGATTCAATACTGCATATAGTCAACTTTTGTATTCGCTTAGTGTTCCAAGAAGTTGTTTTCAGTGGATTTCATTCTTCAATCTGCATTCTTCAGCAAGTTTAACGGTGAATGTCTCTCTAAATATGTATGATTGTAATCTGACAATTTCAGATCGCAAATAAATGTTTTCCTTTTAATTTCCTGTAAAGTGTGTACATGTTTATTTGTTTCCGAAAATTGATAATTAACTTTGCAAAAACTAGTTTATCTAAAATTATTTGCTTTTCTAACTGGTCTTTTGATTAGTTTTGCTGTTAGTACCACTGAGACAAAACGTAGTTTAATCGTCTTTTAAAACTGCAGGGTCTTTGAAAATTCAGGAAGTTTTATTCAGCGAATTAAACTGTAAAAATATTTAAAAACTTATTTACTCTAATAAAATGATTTGACTCAAAGGAAGTTGAAATTACTTGCGCAGAATTATGCCCCTAGTGTAGAAATATCTTTCTACCTTTGTGAATTATTGAATAAATATTTATCAGCAAAATAAAAAGAGAGCAATTTACCAACACGCAGAATATATTATACACTATATCTAAACGTAATCATTTAATTCTTCCTTGTTGGCACGATGTTTATATATAATTGAACGTAACAAAGATGTAACGATGAGCTCAATATTTTAAAAGAAATTAAATGCCCCATGCAAAAGCTAAGCAGCGAAATTAGGTTTCATTAATTTATCTTTAAGATAAGAACAAGCTAAATCTTCTCATCTCGCTAAATTCGCCAACTCCTACGAATAAATTATAGGACGGTTTGCAGAAGCAAAGTGTATCATTATACATGCAAATATTCGGATTTCAAAGGGAAGAAATAAATTCATCGGTTTCTTTTGGCGAAGATCCAAAAAATATAAAGAGCAAAATATTTTTTTTCCAACAAGAAATTTGATGAAAAACTTTAAATTGGCAGCAGACTCAGCGAAATGAATTTTTAAAGTACTAAAAAATAGTTGCAGAAATATAAAGAGCAAACTATTTCACCTTTCCCAACGAGAAATTTCATAACAATTTTCAGTTAGCAAACAGACACAGCGAAATGAATTTGTAAAGTCCTAAAAATAGTTTTACAAAATTTATGTGTAGACAGAATGTGCACTGTGTGTACAACAGCGGAATTTAAACTAGTAGTGTTAAAATTCATTAAAATATTTAAAATATAGATAACAATTTCTTAGTAAAAGCTTTTTACTATACTGAGCTGAGTGATTTCATTTACGACATAAAAATAAATTTATTTTTAAATGAGCTGAAATATTCGGTGCATAGTTTAACATTTTTTTTTACTAAAGTATTTGATATTCTGAACATATAACAACAGAACACCGTTAAGTTTGGTAATTCATGTTTTACAAATCAAATTTATCTTAGAATTAAGCATCTGAAAATTTTCTTAAAGCGGGAAATAAAATAATCAGAGAGATGCTAATTTCTATTTAATTGTTTTTAATGAAAAAGCATTAACTGTGACTATGGTTTTAAAATCAGTTTCTCATGCATTATTGAAAAAGAGCAGGATAAATGATAAATTAATATAATAACCTTCTGTTTCATTTCAATAAACTAACAAGCAAAATTATTGATTAATATTAAAAACACATCTTTATGTTTGTATGTAACTAAAATCTTTGTTGTCAATATTTTGTATTCAATACATTTTTAAAAATATATGTCGCATTATCGGCCGAGCGGTAAAATTGTTGAACACTGGTAGTTCCGACCTGAGTTCGAATCCAAAAGACCGGACTGGCTACATGGCCGTTTCTGTGATTTTTGTCTTGTGTAACATGTGTACGGCCCAGTTTCCTTAGAAAGTACTACACGAAAGCATCTCTACCCTTAAGCAGATAGTTTTAGAATGTTTTGGCGTAATACGCTAAACCAAACCAGTCACAATATATGCCTTTGCATCATATAAACCTTATCCTGCTTTCAGGCTTTAATTTTTCGTGAATGCTAGTGATATCAGTGGTAGTGGGAATATTAATATTGCTGGTGGTAGTGACGGCAGAAGCATCACAAGAATAACAGGTCACCAGGAAGTACTTTACACAATCCGTATATTTCAAAAAACTGTAAGATAAGATTCATGTTCTGTGTGTAAAACCTGTTTATTCAGATTATGATTACAAAAGTAAATTTTAAAGAAAATATTAACAAAATTATGTAACCATACATCTTATTTTTAAAGAAAAACAAATACTTAGAACAATAATTGCTTGCAAAACATCTTATTGGTTAACTTTAAATGATTAACAAATAAATGTAAAATTCGCTGGAATTCTGCATTCATGGTGGCTGTTGGCTCTAGCTCCTATGCAAAATACAGTGAGACAACTAAATCGCCAGATGACAAGCGAGAGAGATTATATGAAGAGTTTCTCTTTAGAAACAATGTTCTGGGGTAAGTTTAAGGTTTGATATTTTATGAGAAGTTCACAATGCTCAGGTCGCTTTTAAAGGAGTGAAGCGTTTGAACGTTTAATGCTGTTTTGTTCGAGTTTCAACGAGAAAAATGTATCGCATCTCAAAGGGCATGCATGCATCGCAGATGTTAAATCGAAACCCTTACAGAAGAACTTCACCATATTGGCTACGAAACACAAAAGTAGTATTTAAATTTGAGCATTAGGGCTGTGTAACAAAGTTATTCGTAATATACAATAAATTAGACTAGTAATATACAGGAAATTGTGAAAGCAAAAATTATGCTATTTAAAACTAGTGACTAGTAGAATAGAAAATTAATAATGTAGTGAAAACAATAGCATAGTAGAATTTCTTATTAAACAAACTAAATTTAGAAGAATTATAAAATATTTTCAATTAAGGACCTAACATGGTATGTTCGCCGTAAAGGTAAAATTATTATTAGTTAAAAATAATAGCTATTATCATATATTTTGAGTATAAGAAGAAGTCCCTGCTTAAATATGTGTAATTTTTATCAGTATTTTAAGATCTGAATATTAAAAATTTAGTGGGAAATTATACTACAGTGAAACGTTCTATAGAACTAGTAACTTACAAAAAAATAACTTATTAAAGAATATAATAATTCGCAAAATGATTCCAGTACTTCTGCATGTGGATCATATATAGAATATCTTTCTTATTTTCTGAAGTACAGTAATTCTTAATGTAAATAGGCGTTTTTTAATAAGTTTATTCCAAAATAATTGTTTTGTAAGATTAATTTTGTTTCTTTTCCGTTAAGCCTGCTTGCAATGGCAAGCAATTATTTATACCTCAACAAGAATTGTATAAAAAATAATTAGGACGTATTCAGGCTGAAACACATCTAGTAGCTGGTTATAAATTGAACGTAAATTTGCATATTTTTGTTAAGCAGTACAATTGATAAGAAACTCACAAATATTTTATTTCTTCAGCACATTCAAAACAGAAACAATAATCACATATAATGACTCTATTTCCAAGGCAAAATGTCTACGTAATTATAACTGGATTTCTCTCTGTTTGAAATTAATATATTTCTTTCTGCATATATTAAGAATAATAACAAAACAGGAAATTTCTGAACATAACTAAATGATTCCATAACGAAGCAACCTACAATGCACAAAATAATTACGCTGTGCAATATAACTGAAATATGTGTTATATAATTAATGAAAATTTGTTTTTATGACGTTAAAGGGGTAAAATTAATTAAGAGAGAATACCATTAACGCAAAAAATCGGGTAATAACTTGATTATGTAGTCTGTATTTTACAAATTCAACGAGTAATTAATATAAAGGAAATTCATTGCGTGCAGTGCAAGGAATTAATCTTATTAACTGACAATACGTACCTTTTCAGGGTCTAAGGAAGTATAATAATTATGCATTATTTAGCTTTACAGCGTTATCTGGTAAAGGTACCAATAGGCAGGATTGAAATCTGAATAAAAGATTTTGAAATATTAATAAGCTAAGTAAAATTTGTCAGTAGTATTTCAACAGGTAAAGATATTACGCAAAATCTTTAGCAGAAAATTCCCGCATTACGATTAATACCTGAGATAAAAATCTAATGTGGACACCACATCATTTCATTGCATGGGTAATAAATTATACACGTGCCTATTAAATTATTGTAAACATTTTTTGCTGCATTTTATTTAAACTTCTTTCCTCCAGTTTCATTAGCGATATAGTTCTCTTTCAATTTATGCAGTTCTGACTTCGAAGAAAAGCCAAAATAAAATATATAAAAACTTAAAACTTCCTTATTAAAAATTGTAAAATACTGTTGCGTTGATACGGGTTCGTAGATTTGAGAGTATCCGATGAAAATACGATGCAGAACAATAAAAAGCACAATTTATTTACAGGAATCACTATTTACAGCACAGTTCCAAAATTACCTTTAAAAGCGTCGAAAATCTACAATAATTACGCTGAAACAATCAGCAACACAGCTTCAGGCTGTAACTGTAAAGGCAGCTTCACGGCAACACTAAACATATAATAAAACACCGTGGAACAATCACCAATACACTGTCAAGCTATACTGTAAAGATAGCTTCACGGCAAAACACTATCTCGATTGCTTTCCGTTCACAAAACTCTCGCGTAGCTTAGCAGCTATTCTCACAATAATCACAACGCTCACACTACTTCACAATTCTCTCGCAACTAACTGCTCCCAGAAACGCAAGGGTTTATATAGCTTTTCTTTAAGTTCTACACGTTTCGAGAAATATCTCAACAGGAAGTTATTCTAGAAGCTTCCCGATTGGATCATGGGATATCGCCTATTTGGTCGCCAAATGGGCGATAAAGTCGCCAATCTGGCAACCCTACCATACACTATTTTATGGTAACCCTTGTGCTACGCCGGAAAGCTTACATACAGGCGCAACCGCCGAATTTTTCGCAACAATACACAGAAACATACAACACCAAATACAGTTAAAACAGTTTAAAATAAATAAACACTTTTTCACAATTAAAATTACAGTTTCAGCGGAAATAACAATCAATGTGGCCAGCAAGCAAGTAGGCAGAACTTTTGGTGCACAAAACTGAAAGTTTACTGTTGTTCCGGCTGGGGAAAAAAGCATCGAAGCTGCAAAAAATGTCTTAATTCGCTGTTCTACTGAGTTTTAAATGTAAGCAAATGGAGGTTACTTAGGCTTAACTCTCTACTTAAACCTAAATTGTTGATAATTCTACAACTATTGCATGCAGATTAATTAAAGTCATAAAGTGCTTAACCGGAACTTAGAAACCACATAATTCAATCACTTTTAAAGGAAGAAAAAGCGGAATTTATCAACATATAAGAATAAAATCCTAAGCTCACCGAACCAGTTAACAGCATGGAAAAATATATACACTGGTTATCATAAATTAAGGAAAAATCACAATAAAAGCGATAACTCCCTCAAAAATAAGCAAAACCGTGTAAAATTTGAATATGTTGCAGAGTAAGAGAAGCTGAGTAAAACTGGATTATGCAAATTAGTGGGGCTGAAATCGGAATACGTCATTTGCGAGGAGCATAAAAGGGCATGTTTGAGAGCAAGCCCACATATTTCACTGCGATAGTGACATCACAAATCTGAGATAGCCAATTCATAACAATGACCTCCAGGCATCATTTGCCTGCAGAACTACGATGGAGAGTCATTGGGAGACTAAAGACAGGACAAAGTCAAACATAAGTGGCCAGGTGGCTAAATGTGAGTCTTTCTGTGGTTTCTGTTCTATTTGTACGATTATTTCTATGAAAATCGGTATTTTTATTTGAGCTGATTATTTTTTTTCATATCTGTATTTGGGTATATACCTGATAGTTTTTTATAATGGGGTTGCTTTTATTAAAGGCTTTGGAATAAACAAATTGATTTTTTTGTAAAATATGTGAGTCATACATATGTAATTCCACTGATACAAAGAGTTGATTTCAAATAATATTTCAATTTTTTAACACATTTCCTTCTGTAAGAAAGTGACAACAGTCATAAAACATTTAATAAAATTTATTAGAATTCGAGAAGTTACATCTGCATTCCTTTTCTTCGTTTTCGCCATAGTAAATCGAAATCTTTTGTTAAATCCATTTTGAAAAGTTCTCCTTCATCAAAAGTCAGAAAGTGTTTCCAGCTAAAGGATTTGGATGAAAGAATTCTAAACTTTTCTCCGCCCTCAAACACATGCATAGGGTAAACGCGAAGAGCATTATGCATTTAAGCATTCTAAAATTTAAACCTTCGTTTTTATTTTGCTTAATACTAGAATATATATGTGTTGAAACTGAAATTTTTAAATTCGTGGATATATTTCTCAGTCCAGGAATTTCACATTTGAAATGAATTTTAAATAATGAATCTTTTCGGACATTCCCACCGTGCTTTTCTTTCTACAGAGGATTTTTATTCCTTGTTAATATTTGCATTAAGTACATTAAATTTATTACTCAATTTGCATTTATATATTACAATTTAATACATTAAATCCTGTTG